>PVKS010001412.1:0-142847 GCA_004027875.1 Aplodontia rufa | reverse complement strand
TGGGGGGGCACTCCTGGGGATAATTGCAAAATCCAGAATATATGCATATTTTATACACATTTTATATTATTTTGTTAAAATCTTGTAAGTTTGCTCAAAATAAAAAATTAAAAAAAAAAAAACTCAGCAAAAGCTGTAAGAATAAAATTTGTGAATAGCTCACTTTTGTATTATCAAAATGATGCCAGTAGTATCATTTCCATATGGTCTTTTTGCATCATCTTTATGCAAACCTGTTTTAAATATGATTATTAAATACTTATTACAGTATGTTATATACTATGTTATTATATAATCTCAAATATCATTTGTTCAACAATATTGGTATTTAATTAACTTTTGCATTTTCTGGAAACTCAAGTAATCTCACAATATCTTCCAATGGTAGAATATGAAATTGATTTCATATTGCTTTCATTTGAATTTTTAAAATCATGTATGGTATGGTCTCTTGTTAATGTTTTCACCTAATGCGTCCACCTAATGCTTTATATAGCTAAAACACTGGTTAGATTAAATGAATTCTTGGCATTGGCATTAACTTAAAATTCTGATTTAAAATAAACACAAGCATATAAAGATATGATGGAGGGGAAAAATAATAGTTACCTGAACCTTCCAATTCTTCTTAGATGTGAAAACATTTCACCCCCAGGAACATATTCCATAACCATGTATAAATTAGAATTGTCCTATCAAGAAATAAAAGGAAATAAAATGAAATTGGAAATCTAGGTAAAATTATTTTAAGATTATACCATGTTCAATTAGAAAAAGACAAAATCAAAATCCATCTGACATATTAATTAAATCAAGAAAAAAAGAGAATAAATGGAAAATCCTGTATCTTGCCTATCCTGAGGCACTCATCTTATTTCTTGTTTTTTTGTTTTGTTTTTCCTCCTGACATTCTTGCCCCAAATTAGTCTAGAATTTTTTGCTATTCCTGTTCTTGCAGGGAACATTTAACTCTTCAACAATTAAACACTGAGGTAATAATAATAATGCTACAGCATGTGCAAGAGGAATAACAAAGTTAAAAAACAATTTTTGAAAAGCAAATAAGAATATTTATATTTTATATCTGAGAGATTAATGGTTTTAATATCTTGAATACACAGAAATCTGTAAATCATTTGATTTAATGAACAGAAGGGTAAAAAAGTTAAATTTTTTCTTAGAGTCAATAGCATAGAAAGATGCCAAGTACCATTCTAAGAGCTGAAAAGCTGCCAGTTTAAAGAATAAACTTTTGTACTTTATCAGACACTTTAACAGTGGATTAAAACAGGCCTGGCTTATGCAAGTGAAAAGAGTAGAATATGAATTACTAAGTAAGAGAAAATGGTGAGATGATGGTAGAACGTGTTTAAGAGAAGAGGACAGTATGTTCAGTGTACTCATTTGCATAAATGTAATAACTGCTTAATAAGATATCAGTGTTTCTGGATCACTGAACTATTTAATTTTGTAATACCTTCCAGTGAAAAATTACATATGATATGTTGAAAAGTTGCTCCAGGAAGAATTAAAACATTTTCATTACCTAAGTTATAATCACAACAGGATTTTGTTACATAAAATATAAAGGTATTTCCTTTTTGTTTACTTAAGTTCTTCAGTTTTATCATCTATTATATGAATACGAATTATTATAGTTTCATATTTTTAAAAGTATATCATGTTGAAAATATTTTATTTAGATGTTAGTAAAATTTACCTTGAAAGAATACTCCAGTCGAACAAGAAAAGGAAAATTCACTGCCTGTAATATTCGTTTCTCATTCAAAGTGTGTTCTATTTGCTTCAGCTTAACAACCTGTAGTTGAGAGATAGATATATTTTAGTATATTTAAATAAAATTTAAAAGATACTATCATTTTAAAAGAAAAAAAGTATTTTCCAGACAATAAGAAACTTGAATAAGCAAAATTGCTAGACTTGGATAAAGAGGGTGATAATTATCAACTGGACTCACAAGACTCAAATTAAAAACAACCTAATAGAGGATTTCAACCATGGTCTTAAGAAAGTCAACTATACAGAAGCAAGAGCTAAGTGGGAACAAGAAATAGATCCATAAAAATTACTACAATTTAATATGTAAAAATTCTTGGTTCCTAATGTCTTATAGTCAAATCACTATATCACTTCAATAAGTTGGTACTGATTTTAAATACTTCAGAAGTTCAGTAAGGAAATTAAGGACTAAGGAAAATTAAATTGAAAAATATTAGATAAAAGGGAACAATTTGTTCACTTTATAATACCTGAAGAAATATAGGTACCAATTCTAAAAATTTAATTTACACAGTCACAGAAAAGGACACAGAAAATATTAGCAAGAAAATACTATAGCTTTATGAAAAAGAGGTCATTTAGGATTAATCAAGATTTCTCTGTATTGTCTGCTCAACAGAAGGGGAAAGCAATTTATCCTCACTTCATAAAGATTGTGTTCTGTTCCACATGCAACTCTATTTTGAACTTAATAAAAAGTGAACTTAAGGGGGCATAATAAGTGTCATGTATTTGTGCAAATCATTACAAAGTGGCATTGTTTCTTTCTAGAGACTTATTAGCAATATGGGGATAATCACAGAAATCAGTCAATTGAACATGTGTAAAGGTAATGAAAGATATCAGTCAGCTATTGGTATACTGTACAAATTCAGTAGTACAAAAATAATACTGAGCAAAGAATAATTGACTAGGAGTCAGAAAATCTGTGTTCTAACCTAGCTAGGCCTTTCACTCAGTCAGCTTTGTAAATTGGAGATGTTATTTCAAGTCTTTGAACCTCAGTTTTTTTAAACTATGACATCAAATAGTTGGGTCACTACTGTCTACATTTTAATAGGTTACAGAACCAATTAGTCCACAATTATCACAATAAATTTTATAACATTAGCTGGAGAATAAATAACTGTTGCTTGTGTGTCTGTGTGTTTTACTGGTACCAGGGTGCTTAACCACTGAACCACATCATCAGCCCTTCTTATAGTTTTTATTTTGAGACAGGGTCTATCTGAGTTGCTTAGGGCCTCACCAAGTTGCTGAGGCTTGCTTTGAATTTGTTATCCTCCTGTCTCAGCATGCCTATTCACTGGGATACAAGCATGCGCCACCATGCCTTGGCTTCTGGCAGATTTTAAATTAGGTATGAACAATGTGTTGCGTTGTGAAATAAGTAATGAAAACTACAACAGAGGCTTTCTGTATTAGAGCCCTAAGTCAACTCTGTATGTGTGGGACATAATACAACTAAAATAGAAATGAATTCAAGGAATATAAACTGCCAAAGCATATATGCTTAGCTAATTTTAAAATTAGCTAATGACAGAGGAAAATTAACAAATATTCCTGGGGATATAATTTATATCTTATGTTCAAAATTAATAATTTACTTCTGAATATCTTAGTTTAAATACATTGATAAATGACCACCTGATTTTTTTTTAAAGAGGGACAATGTGAGAGAGAGAGAGAGAGAGAGAGAGAATCAATTTTATTTAGTTTTTCATGTGACTTTCATTGCTCCAACACTTCGTTGTGTATGTGGTGCTGGGTTTCGAATTCACATATTCATGCATGCTAGGCAAGTGCCACCACTCCAGTCCCACCTGATTTTTTTAAGTGAAATGCTTGAGGTTATTAATAAGATAGGCTATTGTCCCCTGCCCCACCCAGAAAAGCATTACATGCTCTTGACAATCAAGTTTCAAGTCAGGGAAGTAGAGCAGAGAGGACACATAGAACAAGAGACTACAATGGAGTTTGGGAGTTTGGAAGAAAACTATGAAGGGTTTGGGAGTAGGTCCATGCTAGGCAGTCTGAGTTTGGACTTCTTTTAATGAACATTATGAAACTTTTTGATGGGAGAGGGAAATGGTAAGATAATTTAAGAAAACTTGTTGACAGTGAGGAGGATGAATTAGAGTTGAAAAGTCTGGAGTTGTGGAAATTATGATGTAATTGTAAAAGACAGTTGAAGTTAAGGATCAGACTAAGTGGTGGTAGAAAGGACCTTAGAGATAACAAATACATTTTAAAGGAAAAAGTAACAAGGAATAAAGGCAGAAAGATGTAGAACAGATTCTTGTTTTAATTTTCTAGTTTTTTGACTTTGAAAAATTTACTTAAGAGGAAAGGTTACTGGTGTAAAAGGGAGATTAATGCCACACAACGCTGTGAAGATTCACTGATAACAATACATTTAAAGTGCTTAGCAATACTGGACACAGAGCACGGAATGAAAATATGTGATCTCCTTAATTCCCATACTGATTTTTTTTTCCTTTTACACCATATACCCTAAGATGGGAGAAGCCAGACTAACTTAATTGGAAGATTTGTGCGGTTTCATTAATAGAAAAGGGTGTAATCATGAAGTGCTATTTATTATTTACCTTTAGTAAATTAAATAAATGTGAAAAATTTCAGAATATTAAAGTATTTTGTCCTAATTATGCACAGATCCAGAACATCGAAGTAATAGAGATGATATAAAATAGCAATTATTCTCTGGAAAACACTTGTTGGCCATACTTTATCCAGGAGGTAACTGGCTCAGTAATTTACTCAACAAGTTGCTGTCTTAGCTAGAGGAGAAATTAAAAACATTTTCCCTAAATAATTTAAAGTATAGATGGTCTAGTTTATTCTCTTCTTAGTATTTTGTTAGTAAAACACATTCTATAGATTCTTTAGGAATGATAATAATATACAAGAGGCTATCTGGACAATAACATTTTACTGATATGTTTAATAAAATAAAAAAGATAAATCTAAAGCATTTTATCGTTGGTGTGCTACCAACATAAGTATACAAGTTGCTTGTCCTTTCTGAGACTCCGATAACCTTATCTAGAAAAGGAAGGCAGGAGCTAAATGATCTCCAGGAGTTATTTTGGTACTGAGGATCGAACCGAGGGGTGCTTTACCAATCACCCACCCTTTTTATTTTTTATTTTTTTATTTTGATACAAGGTCTCATTAAGTTGCTGAAGTTGGCCTTGATTCGTGATCCTCCTGTCATAGCCTCCTAAGTTGCTGGGATTTCAGGCATGCTTAGACATGCCAAGCTTAGACAGAGGAAAAAACAAAATGAAACAGGAAGAGAAAAAAGAACAAAAAAGGGAAGAACCCAGAGAGGCGAGGGCATGATCAGGAGAGCATGAGGTTCTATAAGTTAGGACAAGACAGTTTCAAAGCAGTGGTCAGCACAGTCACATTCTCTGAAAATGTCAAGTAAGATGAGCAAAAAGAGTTCACTTTGTCACTTTGTCACTTTTGTGACACCTGGCAGGGCCATTTCGGTGGAGTAGCAAATGCAGTAGCAACTAAACTGCCTTGGATTGATGACTATAATGAAGTGAATTAGTGGATAGAGTGATTAAACAATTTTTTCAAGAAGCATGATGAGAAAAGATATGTAAATGAAGGCAATAGATAAATATGTACAATTAAATGTGTATATGGGTATATTTAATTTTAGAGAGACTTGAGCCATTACTCCTCTCATGTAAGAAATCAGTTTACCTATAATTAAAGTGGAGATTTGACTGAAATTTCAGCCAGCCTAATACTATGCTGTCCAATATGGTAGGTGCTAGCCACATGTGGTTATTTAACACTTAAAATGTGGCTAATCTGAACTGAGATATACTCTAAGTGTAAGGTTTTGAAGACTCAGGATGAATGAAAGAATGTAAAATATCTTAATATTTTTTTATTATGTATTGACAACTGAGCTATTAAGTGAAATATATTATTAAGATTAATTTCAATTGCTTACTTTTACTTTTTAAATATCGTTATTGGAAAATTTTAAGTTGTATGCATGGCTCACATTACAGGTGTATTGGATAGCATTAGTCTTGCTGTCTGTGAACCTCTAGTCCATTACTGTTTCTTCCATGTTCCTACTATATCCCAATAAGCCAAAAAGTCATTCTTGAGAATACAGTAACTCTGAGGTCATATATCATAATTCAGTATTATTCTTTTTCTTTCCCTTGATTGTTGATTATTAGGAAAACAGAAGCTTAATATTTAAAATATGACTAGTTCAGATATCCTAATTTATTAGATACAACCATAGGTGATAAATCATTAAAAATTTTTTTATAGTATGTAGGTTTTAAAATTTTTCCCTGCTATGACGGACATTTTAAATTTGCCAAACACAATTATGTTTAATAAGAGAGTTTCTACCATAAATTAAAATGTCAAAAACAAAATTTCTAAATTTCTGTTATGTCAATTTAAGGATTGTTTCCTGCATTTTGCCACAAGGTAATATGTAGTAGAGATGCTGGTTCTTTACAAGTTGAATTATAAACAATTTTTTTTGCTAATTTGGCAAAAATTCTAATATCTTCTCAATATTTTCATAAGACTCATTCAGAATTAAATATTTTGTTGGTAAACATACACATATGTATTATATATAAATAACTACTGAAATAACAATGTACCCTCATCTGCTACAATTTTTAACTTTGTAACATATAGTCAGAATTTAAGAATAAATATTGAATACAACAATAAAAGTATCTGAAGATGTCAACTAATGTTAATGTTAATGCTAATAAAACTGAAGTTTACCCTACAGATAAGTAAGCACCAACCTTCTGCTTATCTAAGATCTTCATGGCATAATACTGTTCAGTGGCTTTATGTTTCACCAGCATGACTCTTCCAAATGAACCTGTCCCAAGGGTCTTTTTCCTTTCAAAATCCTCAAGTCCAGCATTATTCTAGACATGCAAGAAAAATAAAACAAACGTTAAAACTAGAAACTCTCACAAGACTATGATAACCACAATCACTTTAGTAATATATAACCAGAATAATAATCTGATTTACAACTAACTACCCATTTAGAAACAATACAACTATTTTCTCCTTTGAATTAGAAAGGATCTAATGACAGAGGAGAGAATAATATTGCAAAATAGAGCTTAACAGTAATGGAGGAAAGAAAAGCCTCAGCTGAACCAGCAATATAATTCCTAGTACTAGATTTCTAATAAATCATTTCTGTATTTTAATAATTACAAACTGACCAGAAGTATCCCAAAGAAGAGTCAGGTAAGCTATACAATCTTAGTGTACTATACGTAATTGTAAAAACATGGATAACCTGAGAGAGCAGAGACTTTTCACTAGATTTACCTCTGAAGAAGTACTGTCCCACTCCATTTGCATCTTTACACAAGCTTACAGAGCTGAAAAGCAGCATGAGAAAAAGCCACTAGGCTTTCTCTCTCTCTCTCTGATACTATATAACCCAGTATTACCTAACACAGTAACAATAAGGAAAGAAAAGTTTCTCATTCCACAAAGAACCAAAAGCTAGAGTCTCAGAACAATAATAAGACTATTTTTCTCCTTGAATAGATGTTTTGTTACAAGCAAACATCTTTGTTTGGCATTGACTACAGCACAGAAGCAAAGAATTGGAGGCATCAATCTATTGAATTTGTTGTTGCCACAACAAAATGAAAATTACTAGGAACAAATTATGTGCTAAATAGCAACAAGTAGTAATTGCAGACCCATTTGTTTAATAATTTTAATCACAAAGATATCTGTGAAAATCATGGGAAATATTTCCAAGGCTCAGTCTGTACAGCATAGAGCTTGAGAAAAATATAGTGCAATATGATTCTTGTACATGTGATGAATCTAGATAGTGACTGGAGTTCACTGTTATTGAATTAAGCCTCTATTGCAAATATAATTGCCTGTTAAGATACAGCATAATTTCTTGTTGGATCATTATAGAGAGGGAAATCAACTCTATGTTTTACTTATAAAATTTATTTTCATATTTTAATTTCAAACTTCAAGAGATTTTCATTAATGCAGAAAAAGGCCCTCAATATTGTGACTGAATTAAATTTATGGGCTAATATTTAATTGTTTAATTTTATTAAATGGACTGAAATGTTTAATACAGTCCCAACCAAATAATGGAAACAAACTCCATTAATACATGACAGAACATCTCTTTAAGCTAGTTATAGTTTTTCTTTATATAATAAAATATATACCATCTTCCTCACCTCCCTTCATATTTCATGTTGTATAGAGTTTACCATTTTATAATCACAATGTCTACCTTTGTGTATACTATCAAGGATATCATTCAAAATTGATATGAGATTAGAAAACACCAAGACTAGTATCAAAACTTATATCTGGGTATTATAGGAGAAATTATTCCTTTTTCAATTTAGGTATATATAACATTTTTAATTAATAGATTAAAACATAACATAGTGGCCATAACTCCCATTAAGTTTATGCTTACTAATGCTACTTGAAACTTAAAATTTCTGGAGTAGAAAATTACTTAGGGAAGAATCATAATTCACCTTAACACAAATTATAATTGTAGAAAAATGTAAATATTCCTTACCGGGGGTGGATTCTCCCACTTTTTCAGAAAGTCTTCTTTGGCTTTGGCTAGAAATTCCTTCACTGAAAATATACATAAAGAAAGATTTTTGTCTTGTAAGAATATTTACGTTACATATAGGAATATTTATATTATGTATATTTACATATAAATATTCTTGCTTAAAAAACCAGACATACCAACTACAGTGTGAGGAAATGTACATTCACCATTTTGGTAGAGAACTAGTTAGTGTCTAAACAAGAAGCAAACACTTCCTCAGATTTCTAAGACTCTCTAATATTGTATTTATGGATATTGCTTTGATAATTTCAAATCTAATAACAACAAAAGTGTTCCTAAAAACATACCTGAAATTAGTATAAAAATTAGAAATCAATCTGGTACAAAACAGTGATTGTAAATAAATATGCTGGCAGTGATACTAACAGAAACTTTAGACATAATAACTGAAAATATCTGGAGAACATGAAACTTTTGATTTGTGGCATTACAAGAATAATTGATTTTGAAAAAAGGGCTGTTTTCAGGTATGAGAATTTATGTTATTAGATTTGTGTTCTTGCTACTGAAAGTAGAAAGAAAAGGAGAAACCACAGAATAACAAACACATAAAGGATATTCATAATGGTCTGAAAACAAAACAAAACAAACATGAACAAAAAATCTAAATAGCTTCAAAATCTCATTCTAAATTTGGAGTAAATAAATATCTGAATGCCTATTTTAAAAAAAAACTTATACTAAAGCAATTCAAAACCAGATGCTTATATATTCATTGATAATAAGCACATATTTTATAGAGCTGTGGTTTGAAGTTTTAAATTTCTTAAATGAACAATCATTTAAAAGTATTTCATGCTTACGTTGTCTTCTCACAGATAAAAATGTCATTGAGTAGATGTGCTCCTACTCTTATAGTTAGGAATGAGAACAAACCCTGATTACACAAGAAATAATTATTTTAATGTTTGTTGTTGTTGTTGTTCAGAAAATTCCTAATTTCTCTATCTGAATTTATAAAGAAGAAAATGAAAGAAATAAGATTTAAGTAGCGTTGAAATAGTAAAAAGCTGAAGAAGACAAAGTGAATTTGGAATAGCACATTGGCAATGATTTCAGAAATACAGAGTTATGATCATGATGATGAAGCAGAATTAAAAGTGGAAGTAATGACTCACAAATTCTTAAAGATCCCTAAATGCATGGTTGTTTTAAAATAAGACATTTTGAGACACACATTATTATTGCCCTCTTTATCCTCAATGTCATATCTTTGGAAAGGATATTACTGTATCACTGTAACTAACCAAACAGGCTATTAGAATTCTAAAATGTTTTACAGTTTTGAAATGATGATGACAGGCATCAGGAGCAGACATTAGATTTTAAGTAACATTAAAGTATGCATTTCTGAAGACATTATTTTACTACTTTCTATAAACAGCATTAATATAAAATACTTTCAAATCTATTTTAGAAAATTAGTTTTTTAAATTAGAATCTTCCCATTTTATGAAAATCTCATGCACCAAAACAATGAATCAAATAGTTGTACATAATTGTCCAAATATGATCTAATTCCTTCCAAGGTGGTAAATTCTTACATATAGGGTCATTCAAGACATCTTATTTCTAAAAACTAACGTACTAGTTACAATTGATGAACAGTGATTTTATAAGTAAGATTTTTTTTTTTTGACCTGGCACATGGCCTTGACTTGGAAATGACAGCTATAAAATAAATTAAAACATATTTTATGGCAAAATATAACTGTGGCTTTTAAGAAATCACAATTTGTGATCCTCAAAAATATAACTAATTTCCTTCGAAAAATATTTTTAGTTTTTTCTTACATGTATAACTTGCACAATCAAGTTGAAGTATAAAATCTCCAGATGCCTGCATTAGTACAGACAATTTAGAGATAAGGAGGATAATCAAAGAAAAATGTCTAACATCTTGTTTCAGTTTCTTCTGTGAATTTATGCTAAATAGATATGGAATTAAGAAAAATGACTGGTCAAAGAAAGGAATGGTAGTCTTTATCAAAGATAGTTCAGTAGAAAAAACAAATTCCTTTTTCCTGCCTGGTGATGAGCTATAAGATAAATTTCTTTTGCTATTTAATTTTATTTACTAAGAGGATATTTGGGAAATTGTTTGAAATACTGTCTGTACTCATCAATATACCAAGTCTACTATCAAGTTGAAAGTAAACAACAGATCTCATAAAGGTTTCATGTGGAAAATTATTAAAAATGTGTATTAATCAAAAATATTACATTTTGTGATAATAATAACAAATTATTTCAACACAAAAAGAGATTCTGTTTTAGAGTAAGGATGGCCATTAATTATAATGTCATTAAATATTCCATGAAGAAACTGTTCCTGAAACATATTTTTGTCATATAAAAATATATACAAGTATGAAATCTCTGTTACATATACACTGTTTAGATGCAAAGATAAAATAACTCTTTATAAGAATATAAGTTGATAAAAACATACATCTTATAAATGTAACAAAACATAAACACCAAAAAATATTTCACAATATGCTGGATTATGACTAATCCTAAAATAATAGACAATCAAGAACCACATGATTTGCTATGAATTTTATTATTTTTAGTCATTGGTAGATTTAATTTCTAAATGCTTTTCTTTGGTTATTTTAAAAATTTCTATCCAAGGAAACAAGAAGTTAGCAGTCAATTAACAAAACAAGAGATGGGAGAGAGAGATTCACTGTACCACAATATCAGAGTTCCTTAAAAAGCATATACTTTGAGGCTCTCAATTTTTTAGTTTTCTAATGTTCTAATACATAAACCAAATCTATATTTAACCACATACGCTACTGTGATAGCCTGAAACAGCCAGTTTTTGGAGGTTGGCACATAGTTAGAATACTAGCTCTAATACTTATCTGTGTGATCATAGTCACCTACCAACAAAGCATCTAACAGTAATTAATAATTCTCCTTAGGAAAAAATACCTTAAAGAATTTCCTGCAAATATATTTTGTTCTGTATTGGTTAATAATGGGGCAAACTAGGCATTACAAAAGTTAGAAGGAAACACCAAAAATTAACTCAATTTATCATTTTGCAATTATAATTGTTTTTCAAATAAATTAATTTTCTTTTTAATTTATATCATTGCATTCTGAAAGTGATGAGTTTGTCAAAGGAATCTATATGTTTACCGGGTGTGTTTGCAGGAACACTCACCCATATTCTTGCAGTGAAGGAAGAAACAAATCTCTTTGTACGCATTCCCGTAAGTCCAAAAAATGCAACTTAACTCATCTCTCATTGCCTCTTCCAATATTTTTATATGTTATTTACACACAGGTCATAGTTTAAAAATCAGATCACAAAGTCACTGAGTCCTTCCTTCCTTCCTTCTATCCTTTCTTTTGACTAGGAATTGAACCCAGGAGTGCTTTACAACCAAGTTACATCCCCAGTCCTTCTATTTTTATTTTGAGACAGGATCCTTGCTAAGTTTCTTTGGTTGGTCTCACACTTGCAATTCTGTCAGGCTCCTGATGCCCTAGGATTACAGTTATCACTGTGCCTGACTCACAAATTTCATTTTAAACATGTAGAATGACTAAAAATTCAAGTGTGGTATAACTTTATCCACAATGAATAAAAATGTTTCACTAATAACATTTAGCAAATTTATTAGGCATTTTGCTGTGCTCTGCTAGATAAGTTAGATAACATCTTATCAAAGCAAGAGCATGTAGTGTGTAGTGAGTTACAGTGTGCCATTATTCAACTCTTAAAAGAGGTTATCTTTTATATATGAAGAATTTATAAGTGTATTACTATACAGATGACAACTACTCTAGATGTTAAGGTCTCCAGTCTCAGTAATGTGATAAATTTAACTGTCTTTATGGCCTTTTTGTTTAATAATAAAAGCATAATACTATTCAACTTTTATTCAATGTATGTCATAAAAGTAGGAAACAAACAGAAAATAGAACAAAATAGAATAAAAACTTGCTAAAACAAATCCCAATTAAAATATTAGCTATTTTACTCAAAATTTATAATAGTATATAGATTTTTTTTCAAAAATCACTCATTAGCCTGGGTAATCTCACTTAAGTGGTGTATATTAATCTGCTTTCTGCTACTTGGAACAACTTTCTCTGCATCATGGTACTATATGTATCATTTATAAAACATCATCACACAAGAAACTGCAATACCTGTATAATCACATAAAACCCAACGTAAAATTAAACAAAGCAATGCCCTCATCAACAAAAATATTCTATTAACTCAATATGCTAAAGAATACAACTTTAAGAAGAGAATAAAAACTTGCAAACAACATAAAAAGTTTTAAAGGTAACATTTGTTTTATTAAAAAGGAGTTGCCTACCAGATATTTCTGAAGAGGAGGAAGCTGTGTCCAGAAAATAAATTAAACAATGATTAAATTACACTCATGAAAATAACATATTAGCATGAAGACACCAATATACATTTCTCCAGAATAACATTTGCAGAAATAAAATGTTAAGGTAGAAACTCAATTATTTGCATGTTTTCAAATAAGACATTTTAAAATTAAATGAAAAATAAAACTAATAACTATTGTTTTGTATAAAAATCAATATCATTGTAATTTTCCTTGAAACAAAAATTGTAATTCATCATTGCAATAGAGCTAATAATACCAAGAAGCAAATATGAAAACACATATCCTATAATTATTGTAAAGCCATCTCTGGACTTATTATTCAGTCAAACTCTACTGCAGGAAAGATTTGTTGTACCCTTTTGAAAGACATAAACATCTTTCAAGGTATTCCACATCTTTTGTGCTGGTTTATTGAATACCCTTTAGTATTATCTTATACTGTTGGAGATTCTGATTACTCCAAAGAATAAATGCAAGTCTGCCATTAAGGAAATGAGAGAAAATAATGGGGGAGACATTATAAAGCAATGTGACAAGGAGTAAAATGAAGAAAATTATAAGGTGTTATGAGACTTTGCAAGAGGAAATTCTTCAACAGTAAGATAAGCTTAACAGCAGGACCTAGCATTAATATGGAAACTTAAAGGGTTCTTCTGGCAGATGAGGCAGAAAAAATGACACTCTAGATGAAGTAGTCTGTGTAAACACCTGAGAGAAGAGCGTGGCTTAACCAGGAAATGGCAACTGACTTGGGACAGGTGGGGCACAGGTTATGAGTTCACAGCAGCAGTGGGAGGAGAAGTGCCAGCAGGTGCCCAACATGGAGGTACTTGTTTGTCCTGGTGATGTTTTCAGAGTGGGGGAAGGAAGGGGAATAATCTTTTAGTTCACAGTTACAGACTTTTATTTCTTCTGGGATACAGAAGGTAGAAACACTTGCTAAGGGAGAAGGAGCCAGATGGAGTAATGTGGGAACGATGAGGGTAATAGCTCTGCCTAAATACTTTCTTTTCTTTTCTTTTGTAGTGCTGGGCATTAAACCCAGGGCCTCACACATGCTGGGCAAGCCCTCCACCACTGAGCTACACCCAGCCTTGGGCCTGAATATTTTAAAATTTTGATTGCTAATGTAGGGAGTAAGGGAAAGGACCATTCCTCTAAAATTTCCTCTTAGGGAAAGAACAAGTACTGTAAACTATCACTGGTTCCTTTTTTTTTTTTATATATATATAGTAAGAGTTTAAAAATTAGTTACTAAACAGATTAGAATCCATGTGTCCCCTATTCCCTTTTTAATTATCATCTTCCTCTTTTATCCTATTAAAAGCACTATTCTATGTTAGAGTTATTTAATGTGTGCCAGAAAGAACAAAACAGGATGGAAACTTAAGTTACCTATGAAAATGTCAAATTCTATTAACAAATAACAGGAGGACAATCTCTTCCAAACCTGTGGGAAGTGTAATCTAATGGAATACATCATTCTGTCTTATGTCATCTGTCCTTCAAATATCCAACTCTTTAGAGCAATATTTGATTTATTTCTGAGAATACCTGTCCCTCCCCACATATACAGCATACTAAAAATCTTTTTGGCAAATAGAACTCAGGGAAAAATTAATATAAAATATTCTAATTGCCACAAAATACTTCATAAAAATGCAACTTATATCAATCAAAGTAATAGGATTAGTCTGTAAAAAAGTGGTTTCCTACCAGATGCATCTGATGATTTGCGTGCTTGATCAAAAAGAATAAATTAAAAAGATTAAATAACATATAAAATAACATACCCACAATATGTCACCCATCCATACGTCTGATAGTATATTACACAAAGAAATAAAATATAAAAATACTTGAGCACAGATATCAAAAATGGTTTATATAGGGATTACAACAAATTCTTTGGAGAGATACAAATTAACCAATGAAAACCCTACTCTAGAAACGTGTTAACAGATTATAACGTACTATCCATTCAGTCTGCAGGATGACTGTTCACTGTGCTGAGGGTGCTTTGTTTGCCTCACCATATTCAACTATGTTCATTCAAAGCAAATTCACTATAATCTTAAGAACAATAGTAAGTATAAAAGCAACTTTAATGCTGCAATTATATTTGTGCAGTTTACTGGATGGCACCATGCCTACTTTTGAATTCTAAGATATCAGTCTTTCTATAAAGATTAAACTGAGAATTTGGAAATTTAGTAAGAAATAAAGGTTGTATTTTCTACTTTAATGTCTCTTCTTTCTTCTTTATGCTTTCCTATTTGTTGATTCTTTTATCAAGGCATGGTTACAAGTGAATAGTATAACTGACTCACTAAACCATTAAAAGCCCTATATTTATAGGTTTTTTATAGAAAAATATGAAAATTTGTATGAGAAATTTAAATACACATTAAATATATTTGATTATAAATAATCAAATTCTAGAAAACCATATTAACTTATTTGGTATGCACTTACATGAGCAGATGAACACACTAAACCCACACAGTGCATTCTTTCACAACTTGGCATGTATGTGCTTCCTCTCTCAACCTGCTCTCTACCTGAGGATGCTATGGATTTTCTAGGCCATCTAAGACAAATTAAAATGAAGAACCTTCCTATAGGAGTTTGTATTGTAAGTTTATACTACACTTAGTCATAAAACTAATGACCCAGGTAATCTTTGAAATGCACTCTTCTTCCTTAATTATTTACTGAGATTTTTCTCATAGAGATACATCTATAGCAATTATGTGCCAATGATTTTCCAGTTTTGAATTCAAATATTCTTTCTTTTTGCCAGACAATGTAGAGGTAGGACTGGACCTCTAGGGGTGAGGGAATGCACATTATTAACTTAGTAACAAATGGCACAATAAATGGTTGTGTTAATGTATATGCCTTCCACATCTTTGATATTTCATGTCACCAACAAAATGTTATAATGTCAAACTTTTCAATTTTTGTTATTTTAATGGGTATGATGGACAAAACTTGTAATGCTATGTAAATATCTTTAAAAAATTATATAATTTTCCCTTAAAAGACTTTTTAGCTTTTAAATTAGATTTATTCCTAGGTTCTTTAGAGTTTTGGTCGCTATTGTAAAAGGGAGATTTTTTTTTAATTACCTTTTCTGTTAGTTGTTGATGCATAGGACACAATTGGTGTTTACAAATTAATCTTTTATCTGGCAGTTTGCTAAAATCAGCCTGGAAAATTCTCCTGAATTTTCTGTGTGGACAATCACACATCATCTATGATAATGACAACTTTGTTTTCTCCATCTTTTTCTTGTCTTACTGTGCAGGCTTTGAACAACGTTGCAGTGATGTAGAAATAGTAACAGTAGGCATCTCTTTCCTATTCCTCACTTCTGAAAAAATGTTTTTAAACTAAGTTTCATCCTATAATACTATACCAGACTCAACACATTAATTTAAGAATACTTCCTCCTCTTCAATTCTATGGAAGATGTACAAGACTGAAATTTTTGATCTCTTACTATTTCCTAGAACTTTGCTATAATACCATCTGGTTCTAATTTTGTTATGTTTTGAATAAAACTTTAACAATGTCTCAATTTTTTAAATAGGTATAGTTGTAATCAGTTCTTTTAAAAGCACTTTCCATGAGTTAACCTTTGACTCTTATGTTACTAAGATTTTTTATTTTACTGATCTTTGCTCAGTCTGTTATCATGTCTTCTTGTTTGTTTCTTTTAATAAACCATTCTGTGCTTTTCCTAACTTGTTTACCTGAATTCTTACATCACGAATCTTTCTTTTCCAAAATTAAACATTTAAAATTTTATTTATAAATCAACTTTGACTACACCTGATAGTTTTGATAAGTAATTTGTTATGAGTTAATTCTTAACCCATGCATTATTTGAATTTTTAGGTCTTCAAATATATGCATTTATGTGTTTTTTAGTTAGTTTAATTAGTCCTTAATTATTGGATGAACTTAATTGCATTGTGGTGAGAGTCTGTGACCTGTATATCTTTTTTTTTTTTTTTTGCAATTTGTTGAGTATGTTGTTATATAATCAAATTTCTAAGTGCTTTCCAATTGCTTAGGTAAGAATTTTTTCAATATGCATCAAGAAACCTTATATTTTATAATTTTACCGAGTCCATTTTATTTTATATATTTAAGACTCTGTTAGAGACGAATAAAAAATTTGTTTTTATGTCAGTAATTTTAGTTTCATTTTCATTTATTTATTTAAAAAGAGAGTGGGACAGTGAAAGAGGGAGAATCAATTTTATTTAGTTTTTCATTTGACTTTCATTGCTAATGAAACTCCATTGTGTATGTGGTGCTGAGGTTTGAACTTGCATGCAAGGCAAACGCTGGAAACGCTTCTGCTCCAGCCCCTATTTATTTATTTATTTTTTAAGAGATAGGGATAGTGACAGAGAAAGAAAGAATCGAAATTTTTATTTAGTTTTTTATGTAGCTTTTGTTACTCTGACACTTTGCTGTGTACGTGGTACTGGGGTTTGAACCCATGTCCTTGTGCATGCCAGGCAAGTGTCAGAACGAACCACTGCTCCAGCCCCCTTATGTCATTAATTTTAAATGGCACTCTGCATGTGACAATTCTATGTGACAATCTTCTGAGGATCAATCCCATTGTGTGTGACTATCATATGTGGTCAATGTATACGTCTGTCTATTTTATTTTTGTTGTGTATATTTTATTTCTGGACTGTTAACCTGAAGGGCTTGACTAAGGATTTGTCCCAATACAGGATTTTATACTAACTTCTCTCTTGCATACAGTATATGCTACACACCTGGAACTGTTCTGATGATAAATTTTATTGGTGGTTCCCAGACCACAAAATTAATATAGATTAAAACCTGAAACCCACTTGAGGGGAAGCAGATGATTACAAATTCTCAGGAGAGACATTCCACATGCACACACACATCCCTCCTGTGCTCCGAGGAACTCAAGCTAAGAAATACGAGCTTCTCTTTTTCCTTCTGTGTTGGCAGAGGTTGTATTTTCTAATCTGTGATTTTACTGAGCTTATGATCCTTTCAGGATATTGGCTTTATATGGGAGTCTAAAAAAATCCCATATTGCATCATTCAAAGAACTTGTCTTTTGTTTTTGTGAGATCATTTAAAATGAAAGCCCTTTGGTCACCGAGATGAAAATCTGAGGGCAAAGTATGCTTCCCTTATAGCTGTGGTTTTTCATTGACCACTTCTTTTTTTTTTTTTTTTTAACACCCTGGGAATTTCTTTTAATTCTTGTTAATTTAGGAATTCATTTAAAGGGATGCTTATTATAAATTGCTCATTCAGCAAGCTGAGGCATTGTTGCATTTTCATTTTTTTTCCTAGAAAGATTTTTAAGTTGTCTCTAATTTCAGACTTTTTTCTTTATAGGACACAACTTTTATGCTAGATTGTAATATACAAAGACCTATATGTTTATGGAATTTATTTATTATTCTTGAAATTCAAAACTTTCACTGGGATATACTACACTTAAGTTTGGGGTCTTTGTTAATTTTGTCAAAACACAATAAGCATTTTTAATATACAGACTCGCATATTTCCTCTTTAGGTGGTATTCCTGTTCCGGGCATGTGACTTAGTGACAGAGCACATGGTTAGCATGCTCGAGGCCCTGGGTTCAATTCTCAGCCCCCCCCCCCCAAAAAAAAGAATATAAAACAAAGTTTTCTGAAGTCATTATTTTTCTTTTTTTTTTTTTTTGGTAATGGGGATTGAACCCAGGAGTGCTGGGGTGCATTACTCCTGAGCTACATCCCTAATAACTTTTCTATTTTGTATTTATTTTCAGGGCCTTGCTACATTGCTGATGCTGGCTTCAAACGTGTGATCCTTCTGCTTCACTTCCTGAGCTGCTGGGTGAATGAATGTATTTTATTACTGTTTTTGTTCTATTCTTCATATCTGTTTTATGAGAATGTTATTCAATTTGTAGAATGTCCTGCTTTTACCTAATATTCTTTTCACCTCATAATTTTTATTTTGTCCATTTCTAGTATATTCTAGATACGTCTTTACATCATTAATTTACTTTCCTACAGTGACTGTTCTGCTCTTTACTATTTTCAATGAAGCTTTATATTCTGCATGTGCCATCACAGTAAGCCGTTCACATCATTGTGCTTCTTTTCCATTCCTGCCTGATTCTCATCTCTTTTCATCTGGCTCCTATTTTATCTTTTCATGTGTTATTTGACAGTATCATGTTCACTTGAAAATTTTAAGAATCCAGATGCTATCTATAGCTTTGTATGTTTAGACCCTTCCACACAGATATTTTTAAATCATTACTTTCATTCCCTTCCTCCTATAGTCTATGATTTTTATCCCTTAATGGGGTAAAACCTCTTATAGGCTTCATGAAGTTGTTTTTCTCATTCATTCTTTCATGAAGAAAGAGAAGCTCTGCAAATCTTGGGAAGCTCTGCAAACCTTTACAAATGTTCCCAAATAAGGTAGTTGAGGGCTAGGATATAGCTCAGTGGCAGAGTGTGCTTTTCTAGCATGCACAAGGCCCTGGGTTCTATGCCCAGTAATGGGGGAGAAAAATCTTCAACCAAATAAGGCAAGTGATTTTTCTTTGGATGTTCTCACTTCCTATTTAGATGTTACAATCAATTCACCCAATCTTTCAATTTATACATATTTACATTATCAACTGAATAATCCCAGTGACCTTCAGCACTGAGAAGGTAGCAGGACTGTAGGGTTCTTTGCTGTGGTAGAGTCATCAAATCAGGGTGGAGCCCTGTCATAGCTGGGAAGTCAGGCCATGTTTTCAATTTGAAATAACCTAATAAATTCTTGATTGTCCCAATATAACTGTTTAAGGGTGAAAGCAATTAGTAGTGTTGGGTTTTTTACTCACTTTTCCCACAGTCTTTTTTATAAGCCTCATCTCTCTGAATTAGTGAGGGTGAAACAATTACTTGTTTCTTTTCCATGAGGGCAAACTACTCAAAGCAAACAGACTCTAGCAGTTGCTCATCCATCTGATCAAGTACATTTCTGGACAAATCCTCCACAGTTTTGTGATTTTATATTTTCAGTCAAGATCTACACAGCAGAATTAATTGCTTGTGTTCAGGTCTGAAACATTCCTGGGTTTCATAGCAGATTAAAGCCTTCTTCAGAGATCTGCCCTCAATTATAGCTGAGCCAGAGTTCTCACCTAGAATTTTTTTAATTGACTCATAAAAGCTGTCCATATTTATGGGATACCATATGATGTTTTGATACACAAATACATTGTGTAATGTTCAAATCAGGGTAAGCAAATCATCTCAAATTTATTTTTGTAGTGAGAACATTAAAAATCCTTTCTTCTTTCTTTTTTAAAAAATATTCAAAACACTATCATTGTCAATAGTTACCCTTTTGTGCAATAGAACACTAGCACCATTTCTCCTAAGTGTAATTAAATACCCACTGACTACCATTTCTCCATCTCTCCCTTCCTGCTATTCTTCACCTAGGATTTTCATATAGTGATGCTACTTATGTTGATAAGCCAGGAGCACACATGAACTCTGAATCTGTCAGATGAGTAAGCTCCATCTTGTGCAAGCAGCAGAGAAACCTATTCTGCACTGTGAGGATAATAAAGCAGATAAAAGGAGAAAATAAGCAAGTTATGTGATTTCCGAGAGAAAAACCGAGAAAGGTGCTGCTGTGATTCTAAGCAGCTTTCCAAGTCCCAGTTCTAGTCTTGGTAAAGCTCAACTCTACTTTTTGCCTTTGAGTTGCATGAGATAACTCTGCACACTGATAACACTTGTGTTTTCATCTGTTTTAGCCTATTCAAGTAGGTTGATATTGCTTCTAATCAAAATGGCCTTCAGACAGTTCAATGGATTTTTAGAGGGATTCTGTGTGTTCCTTGACAAGGCTTGCTTTCTTAACAAGAGCATATACATCACAAAAAGGGTTATTAGTAAAAAAGAAAAATTTAAAAAGGGAAGGTAAAGGCTATTTTTAGACTTACAACCTATATTTCAAATACTAGGAAGATAAAGTTCTGACTGGTACAATTTTAATGATTTTTATCTTACTTCATGCTACAAAGATGGGTCAGAATGGTAAGTAAACATTATGATTATTGTATTTTCTGAATCAAAACATACAACTGATAGTTTTCAATGATAACATAAGTATCCAATTTTATTAAAAAATGAAGAATACTATTTTAGTCATTCATTTATTCTACAAGTATTTATGGGATCCTTATTATGATGGGGAAAACGGTGTAGCCACTGGAAACACAGATAAACAAGGCCCTGGCCTTGACTTAGGGAGTTCAAAATTGAGAGATCAGAAACTAAATTGAGAATATATAATTTCAATATAATACAATAATTGCTATAGTTCATAAGATTGAGAGTATAGAGGAATCATTTAATTCTACAGGATAAATAATGGAGGCACTGAAAAACATAGTTCTCAGAATTTTTATGATAAAAAATATAAACATGGAAAGGTAGCAAGGATTTATGTATGAAAACATGTGACTACGTCAACATTTATGAGAGAGATAGAAATAAAGTATTTGAAAGTTTTCATATTCAAACAGGAAATGGGCATATCTGCAATTTAAACACTGTAGTGTGAAAAATGATCTAGATGGATATAAAACTGGAAGGTTTTTTTAACACTGTAGTGTGAAAAATGATCTAGATGGATATAAAACTGGAAGGTGGGAGAATAGTGAGGCAGTCCTTAAAACAGGATTGGGAAGACATATAGAATGTCTGATCTAGAAACATTCCCAGTGTCAATGAGACTGGAGAAAAATGGAGTGATTTCTGAGACATTTCTGATATAAAATCAATAGAACTCAATGACTGAGTGCATGTCTGGGAATGAAAAACAAGGTTTCTGTTTTTACTTCTTCCATAGACAATATCATTAACTGAAATCAGAATCAATGATAAAGCAACAAATTTGGGGATGGGAAGAGAAAATTCACTTTTGAACTAAATGTTCAGGTAGTGATTGAGGATGCAGGCATGGATAAGATAATTCAGCGAGAGCGTAGCATTATAAGAAGGCCAAAGAAAGATTCCCAGAGAAAACTAACATGTAAATAGCAGGAAGAAAGGAATAGCTTTATAACTAGAAAAAAAGTACCAATATACATAAATACCACAGGTATAGCTCTAGCCTTAGATAAAAAGGTCTAGCATTTGCTTATTTCTATAAATAAAACCACACTTCACTTGTAATTTTCCATTATTTGAAGTGGCTAGGGCATTTAACCACTTACAACATGAGTAAAATCAGTTGAAATTAAGCGGTCTTGAAAAATTCAGTGTCTATTTGTTATTACCACCATTCTTGTAGTAGAAAAAGGCTATAAGGAAAGGCCAAAATAGAAAATGCCTTCTCTAATCCCTATCTTTAAAATGAAGCATAGAGAAGCAGCATCAATTTTCTTCTGCTAAAACCAACACACCATATTATGAAACCTCCAGAACATCAACCTAAAGATTCTAGGTTAAACATCCAACTTTCAAAGAGAAAATGTACATTGGATTGATTCAAAGATGTAAAAGTAGCATGACCAGGTATAAGGTTTTCATACTACTGAAATCCTCTGTTCACATGTTGATTTTGTAATATTAGTGCAAATTTAAAACACTAGATCAGAAGGGGCTACTTTGATAACAGGAAAGTAATAATCTAGGGAATTCTTAATATTGTACATGAAAAATTATTCCTTTAGTATATGATGTTACTCTGTAAACAAATATATAACATCATGGAAGTGGGTTATGTTGTACTGCAGTGGGATAAACAAGGTGCATTGGTGATAATGAGATGATCTCTGGTTACGGAAGAAAAGGTTCTTTGACTATGAATTTTATTAAACAGCAAAAATCCAACTCTCTCAGGTCAGAATTTCAATTCTAAATCTTTTCAGTATAAATTACAGATCTGATATGCTTTCAGAGAAATCACAAAACACTTGTAAAAATGACATCTGGAACAGAGGTTAACTTCTAAACAGCCTCTTTTTCAGTTAAGTGAAAAGATGCTAATGAATTATGCTCTGAGCAAACATTTCTCACTCTAACAACAGGATATCTATTTTTAGCAGCAGGTTTGGCTTGAAAGGAACAGCTTTTGCCCTATGATAAGCTGCAGAATATACTGTAGTATATTTTCTCAATTTAAAAAAGACGTTTAGACATGGTTAGTAAAATAAATCATATTATTCTAACAAAAGGATACCAGCTATCACATATGTACTTATTCTAATAAATTATTTCTCCCATAAAGCATTTCTTAAAAATTGTAGCAATACCTCCAACTCCAAAACCAAAATGCATATATTTATTTCATCATTAAATTCCAATTTTTCCATGAATTGTAGTTAAAAGCAACCAAAAGAAATCAATAATTTTTTGCAGCATTTTATTTTCAAGATTAGTATTTTTTAAAATATAGTCAAAAATGCAGCTAAGAAATATTAGTATTAGGATGACAAAGCTAATCATAGGAAAGTTAAACAAATTATCTTAAGCATCAGGTATTAAAAAAACTCTCCTTATGAGTGATCTTCTATTATTTAATTCATAACAATTAATAACAGTGCCTAATGAATACAATAAATAAAACCATAAAGAAAACTGAAACTGATTATTAATACTGATTACTAACAGTGGTGTTAATTGTTCATGGTTTTTAATGGTTTTTAAAAGCAGTTTACTATAAAGCCTAATTGCAAAAGCATCAACACAAAATGCAGTAATTCACTGTAGTCCTGTCTTTAAAAAATATTTTTTCTTATACTTAATTTAAAAATATACATATATATAGTTGAAGAGTCTCAGAGAGCATACTTACCACTCATGATGAAAATCAACCCTTCCAAAACATATTGCTCAAAACAACAATCCAATAGCAAAGGGAGTTATGCTAATCTCTAGAGGTAGAAGAACCGATGGTGTAAACACATACACTGGAACATGCAGCACACAGAAAATGAGAAGAGCTTTCTTTTGTTTTAAAAAGAAAAGCCCCTAGAAGCAAAGCATAACTGCCCAGCATGAGATAACACCAGTAAACATCAGATTAATGCCAACGATGCGTATAACTAGATTCAATTTCTTTCATGCTTGTTATCCTAGCCTCCTTCATATACCTCCAGAACAACACAAAATGGCAGGGAGAAAATTTCAAGCCAGGATGTATAAGATGTTCTCAATTATATCAGCATGAGTTGTTACCACGGCAACATTAGACCAGAATTATCGGTTCACTTGTAACCAAGGAGTAGCTTTTCTAAAGCTTTAATCAGCCCAAACAAATAAAATACCTTTTAATTTTAGAGCCACATGATTTTAAAATTACCACATTCTTTAAATTTAAGCACGAATCTTCCCTTTTTACATCTTTCAAAGATACAGAAAAATCGCTGTTTTCTTCAAATACTCACACAATCCCATGTTGGATCTGGCAAGGAACAAACAGCAGAATGATTGCACCTAAACGTCTTTCAATTACACCAGCTCTTACTGCTAGCTGTGGACCTCACTGATATTAAAATGCTGTGTGCTGTTGCTAGTGACTATTGGCGATGAATCTTATTGCCCAGATCGCTGATAGCTTTCATTTTTCATGAGCCAGAAAGCTATACTGCAGCACAAATGTTAACCATTTAAACATCCTGCATTATGGAAGAGACAAAATATAATACCTTATATACATACATATAAAATATACATGCATTTATAAAGGAGGAATAATTTATTTATAAATTTTGATTAAATTCATTTTACAGGATCAAATGCCATCTATATGGCATTAAAAAAAAGACAATACACAAAAAAAATTACTGGTAGTTATTAATGAAGTGTAAAATTACTCACACCAAACAGGAATAAGATGACAGGCTATACAGCAAGGTGCACAGACTGGATGGCATGGTGAACATATATTCTAATCCCAGAGACGCCAAATTTGTACTAAAATGTTCTAACAGACCTAGAAAATTGTGCCTTGTTAGGTAGAACTTCAGAAAGAGAATATGCCAACTTTAAGGGTTGCCAGATTAAATGAATCAGATAGATATTTCTCAAAAGAAGAAATTCACCTGGTCAACAAATATATGAAAAAATATTCAACATTTTTAGTAATCATGGAAATGCAAATCAAAACTACACTGATTTCATCTCACTCAAATTACAATGGCAGCCATCAGGAATACATGTAATAATAAATGCTGGTAAGGATGTGGGGGGAAGGAATGCTTATTTGCTATTGTTAGGATTCTAAATTAATACAACCACTATGGGAATCAGTATGGAGGTTCCGGCAAAAGACAAAGAATGGAAACACCATATGACTCAGCTGTACCACTCCTCAGTATTTTTTCAAAAGAACTAAAGTTAGTATGCTACAGTGATACATGCATACCCATGTTTATAGCAGTAAATTTACAACAGTCAAGTAACCAGGCTAGGTGCCTGTCAACAGATGAATGGATAAAAAAAAAAGGTGTATACACACACACACACACACACACACACAATGGAGTTTTATTCAGCCATAAAGAAGATTAAGATTACGACATTTGCAGTAAAATGGGGGGAACTAGTGAGTATGTTGTTGAGCAAAATAATTCAAACTCAAAAAGTCAAGGGTCTTACGTTTTCTCTCATATGTGGAAGCTAGAGAGAAAAATGTTTTTTAAAAAGGAACTCATGAAAATAGAAAGGAGACCAGGTGGAAGGAGGAGAGGAAGAAAAAGGGAGGTTAGGGAGGTTCTGGGGAATTAAATTATGTCATGTGCATGTAGGAATATGTAAATATGAAGCCTACCATTATGTATAATCATAATGGACCAATAAGCTACCAGGTGAAACAACACTCTGAACTTCTGGAGATGGAGAGTATTTTTAAAAATCTCCCTCTAACAAACTGTGAAGTGTGATAAAATTATCAAACCAATGGTTTCACTGTTCTGGTAATCAGGCAATTTGAAAAGCATTTCATGAAATGCTGCGGAACTTAGCACAAGAACATTGGGGGTATGTAATGTTCTTTCCTGAAGCTACTCATATTTCTTTACAGCTCAGTTAGTACAATGGTTCTACCAGAGTAGAGGTGGTCATGAAAACTAGTAGTTTCACTGCCAGAGGAAGTTGACATGATTTGGACTGAAGACCCAAAACTCCACATTAATCATTCTGTCAATTAAAAATAAAATTGTAAGGAATTAATGGGGAAAGGCCAGATCCACTATTCTAAGGTTATGGCCTTGCTAGGGGTAAGCAGCAGACTGGTGGAGTAGCAAGAAATTTAACAGGAAAATGGAAATGAGAGAAAGGGGGTGGCTAGATAAGCTATCCAAATATTACCGGCTGAAAAGGGGGCTATGACATGCACAGAGTGGTCCTAAGAAGGCCCAGTGGAAAGTTAAAATTGGTACAGACCTAAATATTGCCTGAACATTGAATGGATTTCCCAATCCGTGCACAGTTCCATGAGTACATTCTGGCTCAAAGTGTTTCAGCACAACCTCTGATTAATACAACTAAGCTCTGGAGATACTGGGCAACCCTTAGCAGCCAGGTTAAAAAGTAGAACTTAGAATAAGGGCAGCAGGTGGCAGGAAGAGACGGAAAACAAAACAGAGAAATCAGCAGTCACACGTTATGGGGCATAGATTCCATAGATTCAGATCAAGGACATTATTAAAATAAAATAAAAGATACATAAAAGTAATCCTTAGAGAAGAAAAAATAATCAGAATTCAGAGCTGCTACAAATACCTGACATTTTATTAAAGACTTAAGTATTTTACAAAAACTTATGTGATCATTAGTGAGGAGGAAAAAAGTCAATAGAAAAAGCTCCTGAATAGACTCAGATGTAGAATTTAGCAAAGATTTAAAATACCTATTAAAAGTAGATCAAAATAATTATAAGGAGACCATGTTTAAAGAATTACAGGAAAATATAATGGCAATTATACAACAAATGTAGAATTTCAATCCAGAAAGAGAAACTACTGAAAAAATAAAAAACATAAGATTGAAAAGTCAATAAAGAAAATTTAAAAACTGATTATAGGCCCAATAGCAGATGTGAGAAAGCAAAAAGTCAAATCAGTGAACTTGAGGATAGATCAACAGAAATAATCCAGTATGAAAGACACAAAGAAAAAAGGAGAAAAAGGAACAGAACCTCAGAAACTTCTGGAACATCAAGAATACCAACATACATCTAATAGGAATTTGGAGAGGAGAGGGACAAAAGGTGAAGGGAAAAGTATACTTGAAGACATAATGATTGAAAATGTCCCATTTTGGAGGAAAGCAACCCACAGAACAAAGCAGTTTCACTAGTGCCAACGAGGACAAATTCGAAGACATCCATCCACAGCTAGTTGTTGAAGGACAAAGACAAAGAGGAAGCCTGAAAAGCAGACTACTCATGTAGGGGGTGGAGAGGAGCAATGTAATTAATGACGATCTCCTGTTAGACACAAGAGACTGCAAGGCAACGAAATGTCATGTTGAAAATGCTAAATAAAAGGGGCTGGAGTGGTGGCTCAGGGTTTCCTCGCTTGCCTCACATGTGCAGGGACGCTGGTTCCTACCCCATCACCACGTATACAAGGAAGTGTCTGAGCAACGAAGGCCACATGAAAAACTAAATAAAATTGATTCTTTCTCTCTCCCTTTCACTATCCCTCTATCTTAAAAAAAAAGACTGAAAGAAAAAAGAAACAAAAGGTTCCACTAGCACTTCCCTACCCAGGAAAACTATTCTCCAAAAACAAAGTTAAAATAGAAAATTCACATTGAAATAATGATTGAGATATATGTTGAAAGCAGAAATACATAACGAAGTCCTTCAGATTAGAAAGAAATGCTACTAGATTATAACTCAAGTTGACGGGGGAAAATCAATAGTACAGGAAATGGTAAATCTATAAGAAAAATACTATATATTTACACACACACACACAGACATATGGTGGTGTTGAACTTTATGGGTTTATAAAATATATAGGTATATGTGAAATAATAACAAATGTGGAGAAGAAATTGAGTTATATTGGATCAGAGTAGTTCTGTTTTACTAGAATTGCCAATACTAACATGAAGTAGATTATGATAAAATAAAATGCATATTATAATCCACAAAGCAAATATTAAAAATATTTTTTAAAATATTTTAAAATTTAGTTAAAAAACCAATAGAGGAATTCAAATGGTACAATTTATATTTGCTTAAAATAAAAGCATTAAAAAAGGAAAAGAGGAACAGTGATAAAAATAAGAAAGACTATGAGACATATAGAAAATAAACAGTAAAATGGAATATGTATATCCAACTACATCAATAATTACATTAAATGCAATGGAACAAACAAATGAAAGGAAGAAATTATCAGTTGAGATTTAAAAAACAAGGCCCAACTACATGCTATCTGTAAGTGATACACTTTAAGTTCAGAGATATAAATAAGATAAAAATAAAAGGAAAAAGATATACCATGCAAATAGTAACTACAACACAACTAGACTCCCTATATTGATATCTGACAAAACAGACTTCTGTTTTACTATTACTATAAATAAAAAGGACATTTCATAATGATTAAAAGGTCAAAACATCTGGGAAAACAACTAAGAACGTACATGCATTGAACAGAAACGCCCCCACAATACTAAAACAAAAACTGACAGAAAGCAATAATTTAGTAATTATAGTCAGTAATTATAACATTTCTTATACTGTTATGGGAAATGTGTCATTAGGCAATTTTGTTGTGCAAACATACAATGTACTTGCACAAACCTAGATGATGTAGCCTTCTATACATCTAGGCTGTACATGGTATCTACTGCTCTGCCAGATTGCTCTTGCAAGTTACACTAAGCTTATGTAGAGTTTCTAAAACTTCTTCAGCTACCTTCATATCAGCACTCAGACTTACCACTTATTTTCACATGGAATGAATGATTTATGACTACTTTAAACTAACCACACCTAGCAGTAAATTCAACATCAGAGAAAGGTTCAACCTTTTGCTTTGGCCATGATATTGAAGTCATTAGACTGCTGCTAGTATAACCTGGCATGTTTTATAGTAAACTATTTAAATATATAAGCAGAAGGAATATATTCTAAAATAATGAAAAAAGTATAATATAGGAAATACATAAACCAGTAACATGGTTGTTCATTATCAAGTATAATATACTACACAGAATGGTATGTATTGTACTTTTTTATACACTGGCAGTGCAATAGGTTTGTTAACACTAACATTATCACAAATATGTGAAATATGATGGTTAAAACATCACCAGGTGATAGGAATTTTTCAGCTCCATTGTAATCCGATGGGATCACCATTACATATGCAGTCCATCATCACTAGAACCCTGTGATGCAGAACATGGTAATAGTTGGAGATTTTAATACTGCCCCCTCAATAATTGATAGTAAAACTAGACAGAAAAATAATAAGGATATGCAAAACTTGAATACTGTTATGATTTGGATATTAGATGTCCCCAAAAAGTTCATGCGTGAAACAATGCAAGAAGGCTTAGTGGAGAAATGATTGGGTTATGAGATCCTTAATCCAATCACTGAATTGATCTTATAGGAGGGTTAACTGGGAGTAACTGAAGGTAGATAGGGTGTGGCTGGAGGAGGTGGGTCACTGGGGGCATGTCTTTGGGGAATATATTTTATCTGGTGAGTTGACTCTCTCTGCTTTCTGATTGCAGTGCTCTGAGCCACTTTCCTCCACCACACTCTTCCACCATGATGTTCTGCCCTACCTCAGGCCCTGAAGAATAGAGCTGGCCACTTATAGACTGAGACCTCTGAAACCATGAGCCCCCAAATACTTTTCCTCCCAAAATTGTGCTTTTTAGGTCTTTTAGTCAGAGCAATAAAATAGCTGACTAAAACAAATTTGACAATTATAAAAACTTGACAATTATAAAATATAGAATCTAACATCAACTGAATGCATATTCTTTTAAAGTACACATGAAAATTCTACACATCAATCAAATTCTTGACAATATAATAAGATGCAACTAATTTGAAAGGGATGTTAAATCTTCAAAAATAGATCTTCTGATCAAGCATAATTAAAATAGGAATAAGCAACAGAGATATTTTAAAAGTCCTCAAATTTTTGGATATTAAATCACAAAGAAATCCCAAGGGAAATTAGAAAACACTTGGAGCATGAGAAAAACCTACAATGTATCAAAATTTATGGGATGGAAATAAAGCTTGTAGGGAAATTTATAGCTTTAATCATCTAGATAAGGAGGAAGGTCCTGAATCAATAATTTAAGTTTTAACCCTAAGAAATAACATACAGAAAAGGAAATCAAACCAAAATGAAAAGAAGAAAAAAAATCAGAGGATTCAATGAAATTGAAAAAAAGAAAATTAGAGAAAAATGTATGAGATCAAAAGTCTTATGGATAAAACTTTAGCAAGAATGAACAAAAACTAAAACAAAATAAGACAGAAGATAATAATTACCAAAATCAATAATGAAAAAATGCCAAGATATGGTAACACCTGCTTGTAATTCCTGTGACTTGGGAGGCTGAAGGAGAATGACTGCAAGTTCAACACCATCCTCAGCAACTTAGAGAGACACTCAGCAATTTATCAAGGTCTGTCTCAAAATAAAAATGAAAAAGGACTGCGGGCTCAGTGGTAAAGTGTCCCTGGGTTCAATCCCCAGTACTGAAAAAATAAACATACACACACACACACACACACACACACACACACACACACACACATAAAATCACCAAAGAAAAATTATGAAGGAACTTAATGTCAATCACACAAAATAATTTAAATGAAATGGATAAGGTCCTAGAAAGACTAACAATAAGAAACAAAAAGTCTGGGGCTAGAGCTGTGGCTCGGTGGTTACGGCACTTGCCCGGCATCTGCAAGTACACGGGTTGAAACTCCAGCACCCACCTACACAACTAAGCATCAGAGCAACAAAAAGCCATGTGAAAAACTCAATAAAAATTCATTCTCTCTCTCACACTGTCCTTCTCTCTTAAAAAAAAAAAAAGTAGTAAAAAGTTTGAATAAAAATATTGATTTAGTAGTTACATTTTTTTCTTATAAAGAAAAGTTCAGGTTCAGATGGATTCCTTGGTGTTTTCAAATATACTACCAATCCTATACAAACTCAGAATTCAGAATAAGAAACATTTCCTAACTTATTCTATGAGGCCTAACACCAAAGCTATACAAAGATCTAAAGAAAACTACAGATCAATATCCATCACAAATACTGATGCAAAAATCTCTATCAAATTGTTAGCAAACATAAGCCATTAGCATATAAAACGAATTATATACCATGACCATGTAGGAGTTATCCCAAGAGGGCAAGATTGGTTCATTACTAAAAATCAATTAATGGAATATACTATATTTATAGAAAAAGGACAAATACCACAAAATCACCTCAACATATGCAAAAGAAACATTCCATAAACTCCAACAGCCATGATAAACTAAGACTGGAAAGAATACCATCAGACAGATAAAACATATGTGGGGAGGGGACCACAGTAGCTTACATATTTAATGGTAAAATATGAAATATTTTCCCCTTAAGACTGGGCTTAAGAAGCTTCCATTTTCATGCAGCTTTGCACTGGAGGTTCTATCCAGTATAACGAAGCAAGAAAAAAAGTTAGTAAAGACATACAGATTGATAAGAAACAAAACATTTTATGTGACAATAACATCATTTTTAAAAAAATTTTTTTTAATCTGGTTTTTGTTTGTCAGATACTTAGTTGTGCATATTTGGTGCTGGGGATCGAACCTGGGTCCTCATGCATGCCAGGCAAGTGCTCTACTACTGAGCCATCTCTCTAGCCCGAAGATAACATTACTTCATCTTTAGAAAAATCTAAGGGGGGGGGAAGGGATAAGTGTGGGTAATTGGGGGGGGGCTCTTGGGGGTAAATCTACTTTTCAGAATTTATATATATTATATTATTTCATTAGAAGCTTCTTTGATTGTTCAGCAAATAAATTTCTGAATAAAATAAAAAATCTAAGGAATCTGCAAACTACTAGAACTAAAAAAATAAACCAGCAGCAAACAACCAAAAAATGAAATTAAGAAACAACTCCAATCACAATAATATCAACAGAAATAAAATTCTTCAAAAACAATTTAAGATTTATACATTACAGAAATTAAAGAACATTTAAGTAAATGGAGAGACATTTCATGTTCATGGATTGTAAAATTCATTATTAAGATGTCAATTCCCTACAAATCAATCTGTATATTCGACATAATATTTATGAAAATCCCATCAGGCTTTTCTTCAGAACCTGATGAGGTAATCCTAAAATTTATTTAGAAATACAAAAGATTCAGAATAAAAAAAATCTTGATAAAAGAAGGAATTATACTACTTGATTTCACAACCTATTTTAAAGTTACAGTAATCAAGACCCTGTGGTATTAGTATAAAGAAAGGCATATATAGTTTGGTGGGATAGAACTGAGAATTCAGAAATTAACCTATACACTTGTGGAGAATTGATTTTTGACAAAGATATTACGAAAGTTCAATGAAGAAAAGAAAGTCTTTCCAACAAATGAAGCAATAAAAATTAGATATACATATAAGAAGAATTTTGATTTATATCTAACACCATATACAATTCTTAACTCAAAAAATGGACTTATAGGGGCTGGAGGGGTGGCTCAGCAGTTATGGTGCTTGCCTGGCCTGCCCATGGGTTCAAACCCCAGCACCACGTATACAAGGAAGTGTCGGAGCAATGAAAGTCATATGAAAAACTAAATAAAATTGATTTGCTCTTTCTCTCTCTCTCTCTCACTGTCTCTCTCTCTCTCTCACACACACATTGCCCATATCCTACTTGGTTCTTCTATATTTTGCCCCTATAGGAGATATAAATGCTTCTTAGGTTCTGAATTTTCCAGAATTAAATGATTGCATAAGTATTATTTGGATTCTTAGGGGGGGTAAAGAGTATGCTACATTGTTAACTGTCACCCTAGATCCCCCCCCCCCACTATTCTCCCTCCCTCTCTCGTCCCCCACCCATATCTATGGTTGCCCTTATGCCTTTGCTGGGTCTAACACATGAGCTTGACCTTTCACCCAAGCCTAGGTTTAGCTCCAGCCTCCACAAATGAATGAAAACATTTGACCCTTGACTCTCTGGGTCTTTTTTTTTTTTTTTTAAGAGAGAGTGACAGTGAGAAAAAAAGAAAAGAAAAAGAGAATCAGTTTTATTTAGTTTTTCATGTGGCTTTTGTTGCTCCAAGACTTCATTGTGTATGTGGTGCTAGGGTTCAAACCTATGCATGCTACACATGTGCTGTAATTGTTGAGCCATGGCTCCAGGCCCTCATAGTATCTTTCTGACATTTTTCACAGGAATAGAAAAATTAATCCTTAGATGTGTATACACTAAAAAGATTGAGTAACCAAAGCAATCTTGAAAAAAATGAACAAAGCTGGAGTCATGACATTCCCTGATTTTAAAGTACACTATAAACTTAGAGTAATTAAAACAACATGGTACTTACATAAAATCAAGCATGTAGACTAATGGCATAGAGTACAGAAATAAATTCATGCATTTACTCATTTACTGTCAATTATCTTTGATAAAGATGCCAAGCACCATTGCAATGGAACAATGACAGTGTCTTCAAAAAACTGTTGGGAAAACTGGATATTCACATGCCATAGAAGACCCTTACTGGATGTTCTATGCAAAAATCAACTCAAAATGGATAAAAGCTGTAACTTTGAGGATCATACATTGAAAAACTACTAAAAGAAAACATAAGGAAAAAGATTTTTTACATTGATTTGAGCGATTAATTTTTAGATATGACCCCAAAAGTATAATCAAAATAGACAAATGGGATTGTATCAAAATAAGAAGCTTCTGCACAGCAAAGGAAACAACCAACATAAGGAAGAAACAACCTATGGAATGGGAGAAGACACTTGCAAACTACATCATCTGGATAAGCGGTTAGTATCCAAAAGAGGTAAAGAATCCAAACAACTCGAGAGGAAGAAAATAAATAATCTGATGAAAAAATGGGCAAGGGACCTAAAAAGAAATTTCACAAAAGAAGACATGCAAATAGCCAACAGGCATATAAAAAAGATGTTCAACATCACTAATTATCAAGGAAATGCAAAATAAAACCACAAAATGTCACCTCATATTTGTTAAAACTGTTATAATCAAAGAGACAAAAGATAACAAGTATTAGAGAAGATGTGGAAAAGCAGAATTCTTGAATGCTGTTTGTGGGAATGTAAGTTAATATAGCCATTATGGAAAATGAAATGGAGGCTCTTCAAAAAATTAAATACAGGGTTTGCTTCAGCAGCACATATACTAAAATTGGAATGATAAAGAGAAGATTAGCATGGTCCCTGCAAAGATGACATGCAAATTCGTGAAGAATTCCATATTTTTATATACTTGGGCAGGCATTTAAATCTAGCAATTTCATTAATTAAAATACATGTATATGATCATTTACATCTGTAACATGGGAGAATTACAGAGATGTTATGAGATCGGGAGTGGTGAAGAGGGCAAGATCCTGGACAAGGATCAGACTTAAGCTACTCTGTCATTTCGTATGCATGTATAAATATGAAGCAACAAATCCCTTCAATATGTAAGACTATGTTGAACAAATAAAATGTAAAAAAAATCAAATCCAGAACAGCCATATGATCCAGCAATCCTACTTTAGAGTATATAGTCAAAGGAAAGGAAGTCAGATGTTGAATAAATATGCATATTCCCATGTTCATTGGAGCATTATTCATAATAGTCAATATATGTAATCAACCTAAGTATTCACTGACAGATTAATGGATTCTTTAAATCTGTCCCATAAAATACAAAGATAATCTGGAATATTCACAAAGATTTATTTACAAGGATGTTTATCACAGCATCTTTAGTATGATAGGAAAGAGCTAAAAAAAAAATAACAACAGTGGTTATCTTTTGACAGGATTGTGTATGATTTTAAGTTTTGTTTTTTTCTATATGTTTTCCTAATTTTCTCCTTAAGATATATTATTTACAAATCAGATTTAAATATTATTAGAGAATAAGTTCTTTTCAGACTTTAATGTGCATATGAATCAGTTAGCGAATCTTATTGAAAATGTAGATTCTGACTCAGTAGTCCAGGATAATTAAAGATACATAGGTAACAAGCGTTTTAACAAACTCTTATGTGATGCTGCATCAGGGCCACACCTTGAGGCACTACCTAGAGTATATATCATAATCTTCCTTCTTGAACACTGTTCTATGGCTATTTTTGCAAAGTACTAAGAGGTAAGAGCTTTTCATTATGTTAGTATACTTGACATGTTACTTGGTATAGTTACATAGTCCGTGTAAATGTTTTCTAATTTCAAATCATTTAATATTCCCATCAATTCAGCTTTCCAATAAAGCTTGTTGATTGTTCCAATTATTATTTATAATGTCATGGTAAAAAATACACAAGTAACACTGAAATTTCATATCTTGAATGTGGTAATTATCAGGATCAGATCATTTTGTTGCTTTTGATTAATGCCTATAGGCCTTTAAAATAAATTGCACAGATCATAATAGAACTAATTAGAGAAAGTTGATCAGCACAAGTTGGTAGTATATTAAATGCTAATCTAACCAAGAACACAACATTTATTGAGAACTGTGCTGGCAATACCAAAAGAAACTGAAAAGTTCTATGCCTTCACAGAGTTCAAAATCAAAGAGGGAAGACAGATAACACAAGGACTAAGAATAAAAATAATTTTAGTACTATAAAATAAGTTATATTAAAAATAATTTGAAGATGATATAAGAACATAAAGAAGGACATTATGAATTCTAATAAGGATGAAGGAAAGAAGAGTATGATTCGTTGGTGATATCTGAGAGAACTATGAGCAAATCTCACCATTGGTAGAAGTAGGAAAAGGAAATTCTAGACAAAAGTATCTTGCACAGCACCATTATAAATAGTCATTATATGACTATTCATTGCCATGTTCACTGTAGAGTCAAAAGCATTAGTTAGGTAAGGGCCTGGCACACAGAGAAAACAAATGATAGCTATGTGTATTTCCCTAGAGTAGAATAGGCAAATTAACTTGTCCTGTATTAAGTTAGCTAAAATTCTTCAGACTTTTCAAACTAAGGTTGCATTATATTATTCTCCAATTTCAAAAACTGCATTGACTCCCTACTATCTATTAAGATGTAGCCTGAAATATTAATATCAATATGCCTTGCACAGTATGTTGTTTATATGTTTGCGCTTCCTATACTTATTTTTGAGGGTAAGAACTAGATCTTATCTTCTCCAAAACCTTGTTTATAGTCTATGATATAGTAAATACTCTAAAAACATTTACCAAATGCATACAAATTGATTACTATTGATAAACTTAACTTGCAAATAGAAAAATTAAATTAAAAAGATAAAGTAGTTTTCTAATTTACAAGTTACAATGGTACAGATTCAGTGGGCTAACAATTAGGAAGTAAATTGTGTGCACAAATTTATGAACTTCAGAAAGTTCATACTGATAAGATAGTCCATTAAAATTGCTATAGCTGTCTAATTCTACATGATAAAAATCCATATTTGAAATTGCTTATTTGTTCAATATAGTATTTACACCAAAGTTGCATTCGTAACTACAAAACAAAATAGCCTGTCAATTAATGGCAGAAAAGAACGAGTAAAGTGTTTAATGGTACTGACTTATTAACTTCCTAAAATGTTGCAGTTAGACATTCATTAAGTGTATAAAATCAATGACTAAAAACATGTAAAACTTCTACTAATCTTAGGATTGTATTACTTACTAGACTACTTAAGATCAAAGTAAGATTCATACACTATCCACAATAAATTTGCTCAAGGAATGTCAATTCTCCCATTCATTCTGAGTCAGAACAAAAGCAGAATTCCTCTATACTTTTCCTTTGAACTTCATGCACTTAAATGTACATCAAATTAGTCATTACATATTTGTTATCAAAGATGAATTTCTGTTGTTTAATTAATAATAGATGAAATATCAAGAAACTAGCATGTGGCCTTTGTTTTGAATTTCTTCTTCTGTATAATGTCACTGGAGAAGAACCTTGGATTAAAGTTAGTTACATTTCATATATGCCTAAATTGGTAATTAATCTTCACTCAACAGGTCATGAAGCTAATTTTTGAAAAATTACATGCAGTTTTTACACTTAGTTGTTTCTTAAAATAGCACTTTGAAACAAGTATATCCAGAGTATAATCAGGAGATATTACATGCCTTTTTCTTGTCAAACAAGTCAAACAAGTAAACTGCTTCAAGTAGCTTTGTACAATGTGTTTTGATGAAAACTTCATGCAGTCAAAACTTCTTCCCTAATTCATAACACAAATGAATAAAAAATTGTTCTCAGGGCTGTAGCAGTAGCTCAGCAGTTAGAGTACTTGCCTGGCATGTGTGAGGACCTGGATTCAAACCCTAGCACCACATATACAACTAAGTGTCGGAGAAACAAAGGCCAGATGAAAAACTAAATAAAATTGATTCTCTCTTTACTTTCTCTCCTCTCTCTTAAAAAAATTTTCATCACAAAAGTAAACTTAGAATTTTGAGATTTCTATTTCTTCTATATTAGTATTGTCTCCTCCATGCCAAATTATTCCATAAGAAGAAACTAGAGCTCCACACTTATCATACTCTTCCTTATATTTTGTCTATATGGTTAAGGAATATTCAGTTATCTTTAAATATTTCTTATACCATGACTATTGTTCTTAAAGGGCTACAAGATTAACTACTAATTTTATTTGTACACAATGATTCTATTTGTCTTATTTTTTGACTTCACAATAGAGAACCATGTTAACAATATTTTATCACTCTGTTCTAAAAGAAATCATGGCTCATGGTATGAATTTCCATTTCTAGACTTTAAAATGTGTTTCAGAAAACATACAGGGTCCATATATTTAAAAAAAAAACAGTGACAGTCTAGTTCAAACATTATTAAAACTGCATGACATTCATAGAAGATACATTTAGTAAACACCCAGTATATGGAACAGGTGTTGATGAAACAAATTAATTCTATCCTTTTTCTTCATTTAACTTAAAAAATCTTTGAAATGCATAAAAATGATTTCTAAAAGAGCTTATGAGTCTGTAATTTAACAGAACGGGGCAAGTTGAATGAAAAGCTTTCGTTACACAGAAAACTATAATAATATACTATTATTTTAATGCTTGACAGTTCATTAACTTGAAGATAATGAGATTTTTCACCTGTCAGTTTGTTATGTAGTAAAGACCAACTATAAATAATCAAACTTTTTAGTGAAAAAAATTACATAATATTGTTTCTTACTTTCTTCAAAAATTAGCTCAAAAAAGGTTAGAAAAATTCTGAGGTAGTAAAACAATAATTCAAATAAGTTTCTACAGAACTATCTAGTTGCTGTATAAACCATAGAGTAAATTTTGTAAACTATTCTTTTTTAAAAAAACAGAAGAAAAAAAAGCTGAGTTTTTTTCCTTAACTGCTGTGTAATATATAATCAAAAGAGGTAAACCCTAGTACTATTTGATGATCAAACACACACATCAAAAAGGGCAAGAGAGCTAAGGGTAATTGTACTATTCTTTTAATCAAAGTGACAAATTACCTTGGGGAGGATCCAAGGTGAGAAATGGAATGAAGGCACTGGTATGTTTATATGTGAAACTTACTTTTTAAAGTGCATGTTACCAAAAATGGTTCCATATCACCATTTTAGCAGACCAGTAAGTCCAAACATTTTAACATGCCTGGAAAGAATGTGTTGCAAGCATAAACAACTTTTCAGCCTCTAATCTTATTTATAAATAACATAAATTACAATTATGAAAACTTTTTATATACATAGTTACAAGTTTAAGATTTTACATAAAATAATTCTCTACTTTTATTTTAGAACGTCTTGCTTGTAAAAACTGAACTTACACATACATTTAAAATGAAAGATGGCAAACATAATAGAAATTTAATTGTAAATCCAAAAGTCTTTTTGCCTTTCAAATTTTAAAGCTTATAAATACAAGAAATGTAAAAAAAGAAAACATGTTTTTGTTTTTAAGTGTTTCATATTTATTTAAGAACAAAAATAAAAAGCAAAGAGTGATATATTAGAAATGATGTAAGAACATTATATAAATTTTTCTCATTGATACTTCAGTAGATATATATAAAGTAAATGAACTACATGATTCAGCTGAACTTCTCAACAAGTTTTTGTGGAATCTTTTCAACTTTATCATACAAAATGTCCTTGTACAAATCATAAAAAGACAAACAAAACATTGTTCTTTATATTTGATTCTAAAACTCCAGTTAGTAATTTAGCTGCTAGATGTAATGTATTATTTAAAAAACAAAACTTACTTGATCTGTCCCATAAGGCAGTATGTTCAGAGAAATGAAAGCTGTCATTTTCCAGAGCTGTTTTCTGATCATGTGGAGTACCTTTAGAGTGCCTATGAAACAATCGGCTGGCAAAGCCTTCCAATTTCTGAAGAGCAGTAGATGTACCTGTACACTGGTTACAGGGTAGCTCTCTATAAGCTGCCATTCATGTGCATTTACACTTTACTTAAAATAACTGAAAATATTTCCAGAAGGAGCTCAACAACTTCTTACACTGAAGCTAAAAGCTATGCATGTGTCAAACTTCCTGTTTGCAGGGTATTCAAACCACTACTGCAGTTCTGTTTCCTGTTAATATAAAACAGCACATTACTGAGCTTTTCTTAGCAAAACTCTTTTCATCTCAACTACAGAAGGGAATTTTAAAAACTTGCAATATCTACCTAAAAGATTCTATGCATGGTTTGATATTAATATAAAGGTTATGAGAGCATTAAATATAAAGTTATATACACATATATAGTAGGCTGAATTTTTTTTTTAAAAAGGGAAACTAGTTAAACATGTATTACAACTTTATGCAAACAACTGAAGGCCAAATCACCCTCCAAGTATAACATGTTGAAAAGATAGGCTGTGTTTTCCCAGGAAATGGCTAATATACAGTTTTTATGAATCCTCAGAAGTAGTTCACTTTAAAAAAAATTAATATGAAATGGATATGGCAAGAGTCTTTCAAAACAAGATAATATGCAAGTTATAACTAAGAAAAAAATCTGAGCTAGCAATTTAAAAAAAGAACCGAATGTTGCTAGCTCATTGACTTAAGTCTAATATATAACAGGAATCACAGAAACACAGCTTATCAACTGACATGTGTCTGCCTACCAGTAGAATATTTTAAAACATTCTAAAATTTGACAAAAGGTATAAAATATCAAATTTAAAATTATATAATTTTAAGTTATAATTATATAAGATATCAGCCATACCAAGAAATTTCAACTGAAAGAAAAATTCCTTCTAATTGACTGAGATGTGTTAATTTCAAAACCTTAACACAGAAGACTACTGTTTACCTGACCCTCTGATATAGTGATCTCACTTTCAAGCATTCTCTTCAATTAAAACATCAATAACATTTGCTATCACCAATTTCCTGGGGAAAAAGTTACCTGTGGTATTTAACAAGGATTCTGAGTACTTGCCTTTTAAAGGATGAAAAATTTCACTGTTTCTCTTTGGAAGTTCTAAATAATAAGAGAGAAGGAAAAGGAAAAAAGAAGAGGCGAGGAAAGGGAAGGAAAGGAAAAGGATCTCAAACTGTTTATAAAAAAATTAGTCCAGATTTCCTGCCAACCATTTCATAAATATAATAAATAGGAACAATAATGTTATCAAATTAGGGCAGTGCATGCAAATACACAGAAGTCCACTAAGGAAACACTGATTGGTGAATTTTGCCATCTAACAGTTTATTTGTGTACTTTATTTTGTGTAATAAAACTAGTATCAATGTAAACAAATGGGCAACAGTATCTATAAGACTAAACTTCTTAACCTGGTATCTTTACATATAAATATTATGTGTACAATAATAGAAAATGAATTACCATCTGGCAGTACTTACTCAGAACAAACACTGAATAAGTGTCTACAGTGCTTAATAGCATAAGTGTCTGTAGTAGTTAATAAATATCCACAGAGCATGACCGAGTGCTGTAAGAAGTAGATAAAATTCCTTTTATTTGCTCTCCTAAACGAAATTCTATTCATCTTCAAGGCTCACTATAAATGTTATCTCTTGTATCCCACATAATTCCTAGAAAAATAAATTGCTCTCTCCTATTTCTATTGAACTTATGATTTTATGTTAAAATTGATTGCTTATAAATTTGTGTCCATAAATTAAGGTACTAGAATTCATAAATGTTATTACATATTCAGTAAACATATGGTAAATGAAGTATTCATGTTATCAATTTAAAAGTCTGAGTAGAATCATCAAATACTGGAAAGTGTTTTCATTTTATTTATGATAGGATTATATTTGTAAGTAATTTAACAAGTACCAAGTGGCTTCTTTTGAGAGATGAAAGTAATAGAAATAATGTTATTAAACTCCTTTATCACTATATTCAGTTGCTTATTTTATTCATTCTTCTGAGTTGCACTTTCACTCAGTTAAATATTATTTCTAAAATAATCTCTTGTTTTCCCTATTCTAGTCACTCCTTGTAATCATTCATCTCTATGACATATTAGCCTCCCCAAAATATTATACTCATGGTATTCCCTTGCCAAAGATACAAACTAATCCTAATATTTCAGCCTGACTACATTAATTTTAACACATGTATAGACAGATTGATCTGTCTGCATTTAACATTGCTTAAATGTGAAATTCCAGATTCCTAACTAGAACACTGAGATCAATTTATTTAAAACAATGTATAAGCTTTAAAACAAAATCACCATAGGAAAAAAAGCAAATTTCACTGAGTATCTCAAAAATAACTATAGTGGAAATCTGTCTTTACTTGTTAAAACCGTTTCCATTTGTCACAGAGTACGCAGAGAAAGTAGACTATTTCGTTCTTAGATCAACATTTCTATATATGGTAATGTGACCAGGGAATAGTTGCTATGGAACTATGCGGACAATTTTATTTTTATTAAAAAAAAGAACTCTACTGGCATCTACTGCTAGAAAGATACAACTACAGTATTAACTACAATGATGCATTCCTTCATAACTCAAAATTAATCTTAAGATGTATGTTACTTGTTATTCTTCCTGATGTTATTTTCAGAATTTTAATTTGTACTATAATGTCTAGCAGTATGCTCAAAAATTTCCATAACAGCATAACTTGTAATGAAATGTAAGATTTTGAAAACTCAGTAATAAATTATATTGGGTTATAAAGTCCTTACTCATCCTGTTACTTTTAAGAATAAGTAACAATTTTTAGAGTAGAACTTGCTTTAATTGTCATAATACCACAAAATACTGGTATATTTCTTATAATTAATAATAGTAATGACATATTTGCCAAGCAATTTACAACATATAGAATAATCTGCATCATAATTGTGAAATTATTGGAAAGTTCGTGAAATCCTCACAAATGAAGTAGGTAGCACAGATACTATTAGCTCTATTTTTAAATGAGAAAACAAATATAAACATTAAATGTCTTGCCCAAAGTCACCAAGGTCTTCTAACTCCCAAATCAGTGCTCCTTGTACAGCATGACCCTGATTTCCCCCAAGGAGTAAATATTTTTTCAAGAACAGTGTTTTTCAAACAAGGGTGGAGAAGTAGGGGTGAAAGGAGAGTGTCAAGTGGGATTGGTTTGGGGGTATATTGTCGAGGGTCTGAGAATCTGTCCTGAAAATGTTTTCATTCAGATGGTCAGCTTATAGTCTTTCAGTTTCCTTGCCCACATTTATGTTTACAATCATGATGGGGCCAGGCAGAACCATGTACTGCAGATGTGTGAAGGATAAAGCAAAGCAAAGCATGGAAGCATAGTTAATGTGTAAATGATGTATTTCCTCCATGTGTGGGATAATGACATGGTATTGACCCTGCTATTCAAATAAAGGTTTTAAAATAATAGTTTTACCTTTCTTATAATGTTATATAAACACATTTATATAGCACATAACCTTTTAAGACTGGCTTCTTTCATTTAGCATAGCATAGCAATTGAAATTCATCCATGCTGTGAGTTTAATATTTCCCTTATTTTTATGGCTGAATACAATTGTACAGATTTACCACAATTTATACATTTATTCACAAATGAATTGATTTTACACCTATTGATCTTGGTGTACTATGGTTTTTATATATTTCTGGATTCAATTTATGAGTATTTATTTATTTGGCCTTTGTTTCTCCAATACTTAGTTATGTATGTGGTGCTGGGGTTTGAACCTGGGTCCTTGCACACACTAGGCAAGTGCTCCAACCACTGAACCACCACCCCAGCCCTATAAATATTTTATTGAGAATTTTTTTGGTCTATATTTACAAGAGATATTGTCTCATAGTTTTATTTCATATACTGTTTTGTGTTATTTTGGTGGCAGGTTAAGATTTCTATCATAAAGTTGGGAAGTGTTTCATGTTCTATTTTCTAGAAGTCATTGTAAGAACTGATAATCATTTTTTCTTTAAATTTTGGTAGAATTTGCCAGAAAAACTATATGGGTCAAAGCTTTTCTTTTTCAAACGATTACAAATAGTAAAAGAAGTTATTAATATAACTGAGATAATACCTATTTAATCTTGAATAAGTATTTACAGTAGCTTGTATCTTTTCTATTTCTACTAAGTTGTCAAATGTATGAGAATAGAGTTGTATCTAAACATCCCTTTGTCACCCTTTAATGTATGTGGCATCTGTAATAATTATCCCCTCTTTCTTTTTTGATATTGTAAATTCATACCTCCCTTTTTCTTGGTCAGTCTGGCTAGAGGATTTCAGTTTTATTGATATTCAAAAATCCACCTTTTGTTTTCATTGATTTTCTCCATCATTTTTCTGCTTTTGAGTATATTAATTACTGTTCTTATCTTTATATTGTCCATCTAATTTCTTCAGCATTACTTTGCATTTTTTCTTTTTCTTTTCTGGTTTCATAACATGGAAGCTTAGATTATTATATTAAGACTTTTCTACTTTTTCTAATATTTAAATTCAATCCTATACACTTCCCTCTGAACAATGCTTTGGGTGCATCTGACAGATTTTGATGTATTATAATTTCATTTTCATTCACTTCAAAATATTTTCTAATTTCCCTTAAGACTTGGTCTTTGCTTATGGATTATTTTTAAATATGTTGTTTAAATTTCTAAGTATTTAAGGATTTTCCCAATATCCTTCTATTATTGAGATTTATATTAATTCCATTATGGTCAGGAAACATTTTGTATGATTTTTTTTTCCTAAGCCACATCCCCAGCTGTCCTTTTGTTATATTATTATTTTATTTAGCAAGACAGGGTCTTGCTAAGTTGCTTAGGGCCTTGCTGAGTTGCTAAGACTGGCTTTGAACTTACAATCCTCCTGCCTCAGCCTCCCAAATCACCAGTTCACCACTGTACCTGGCAATTTTTAATTCTTTTAAGTTTGTTAAGTTTTTGTGTTTTTTTTTTTTTTTAATGACCTGGGATATGGTCTTTCATGGCAAAGGTTACATATCACTGTGTAATATGTGCCAGGGACAAGCTATACAATCCCTCAAAGGTCGATTCAAAAATGGATTTATCCACTGATCCGTTACAGCTTTCCTAATTTAATCATTTCACCTCTGATTATTCCTGCATTGTCTCACACAAACTTTCAGGGAATACCAAACCAGAATATTCACCATGTTTGTAACTAATTTTTTATTGACTTTGGGGGTGTCCCTCAATAATCCTTCTCAAAGAAGAATCCATGTATTGCAGCTCTTTCTAGTTTACAACATCATTATTATACTGTTGCCCTGTTGATATGGTGGTAAGGTATGGGAGATGAAAACACTCTATAATTTTAGGATTCAATACCACTTTTTAAACTTTGCCTTCTTTCCCGAGCTATTATCTTCCAAGGTATTTCTTTAATGGTATAGGTTTTGTTTTGTTCCCATTCAATTGTGGCATGGAGACTAGAGGGAACTAGAATGGAAGGAATGCCCTCCCCAAATTGATATATGAATGTGGTAATGTTTTTTGTCCCTACAGAATAGACTTTCGCTGGAGAATGCTGTGGGCATATTTCATTATGATTATACCTTCCTTCTATAACATCCAAGGGGACCTTTCCCAGGATTTTCACTTTGAAAGCCTGATGGAAATTCCTTGAGCTAAAACCTATGAAAGTATTGGGGCCTCCCTAAGACTGCTAGGAGTTTCATACTCTCATGCTAGCTCACAAGTAGCCTCCAACAATTTGTCATAATTATCATTTATATGCCCCAACCAGTTTATGGGTCTAGTGGCCTCTAGGTATGCAGATCTCCGTTATGGTTCTTTAGATTTGCTTATTGCTCCAGAATTCACGTTGGTGGTGGCCCTACAATCTTATTTCTCTGATAAGCCTAAGGAAAAAAAATTACTAATTCTCAGTGTGTTTAGCATTTTCTTGAAAGAACAGGGGAGATAACTGGTAAGATCCTTATATGTCAAGGCTGAATATTGACTCTCTTCCCTCTACTTTTCATTTCTCTGTTTTTAATTCTTTCATTCTTTTGGATTACTTGAATATTTGCAGATTGTATGGTTGATTTTCTTTTATTTTTGCTTTCTAGAAATTTGGTTTTGGTTATTTTTTGATGATATTCTGGAGATTTCAATATGTATACTTTGCTTTTATAGTCTACTTACAATCAAAACTGTACCACTTCAAGGAAAATTTATAAACTGCACAAAAAACTGGAAACCCACCATACAAAATTATTACTTTTTATTTCCACTATTAACCATGTTTTAATGAACCAAAGAGAAGAAAAATAGTCTATAATATTTACCTGGATACTTATCATTTCTGATTGGTCCTCTTTCCTTTATCAAGTTCCATATTTTTCTCTGGTATCATTACTTTCCTGCATGAAGAGTTTCCTTTATTTAGCATTTCTTTTAAAGAAAGACTGCTGGTAATATATTATCTTTGGTTTCAATAATATAAACATGATGTAATTGGATGTGGTTGTTTTGATGTTCAGTGAGTTTCTTGAATCTGTAAATTTATGTTTTTGCCAAATTTGGGAAGTTTTCAACTATTAAATCTTTAGGGTATTGTTGTTTCCCCTTCTACTTTGATCAATGGCCTTTCAGACATTTCTTTATTGAATCACAGGTTCTTAAAATTCTGTTCCTTTTTTTAAACAATTATTTTTCCAAGGTTTACAACAGAAATTTTTTTTCTAATTTGCTTACTCTGTTTGATGTCATCTCCATTCTCTCTCATAGTTTTAGATACCTGTACAATCACTTTGCTATCACCACTAATCACTTGAGGAAGGATAAGGAGAAAAATAAACAAATGAGGTTTCCCTTACTTTTCCTTCCAGCAGGTACTTCCCTTCCAGGTTCTCTTATCAGAAAGAGATGGTTTCTCCTAGAATTTTTGTTTGAATCCATCGCAGTTTTAGGATTCTGACTGCCTTGAGCCTAAACTGTGAAGCTTTTTTTGTTTATTTTAGAAAGAGGGAGAAAGAGGGAATCAATTTTATTTAATAATAGATTTAGAAATAAAAATTTTAAAAGATGAAGCTTAACTTTCAATATGCTCCACCTTGCTCTGTGTGAAATTAATATTTGCTCCTCTAAATCACAGTCAAGTTGCAGTACTTTTTGTCATGGAAGTTCATGTAAAAAAAAAAAAGTTACGTGCACACATTTAAAATTGGAATTATGCTAAGGAAAGTATTCCAATCTCAGAGACTCAAGGGCTGAATGGTATCTCTCATCTGTGGAAGCTAGAATACATGGGGAAGCAGTATGTTAGACGGCTAAGCCAATAATAACTTCAAACTGTATGATACTCAACGCAACAGGGACGACTCCCTAGGACACTTGAAGGCATCGAGAGGGGGTCTGGGGGGGGAAGGGGTAGGAAGAAATCCTAGGAGACTGGAGGGTGGGAATATGGTGGATTCATCTCAGAAGGAGATCTCTGTCCTACATGAAATATCCATTTAACTCAGGAGTTCTTCTAGGGGAAACAGCAACAGGGGGAACCCAAGCTGGACATCCATGATACGGCATTAGCCCTGGATAACTAAGTATATATACATTGGCTCTTGAATGTCTGATGATGTTTCTCCCTCAACTGTATCTCTATATCCATCTAATAAATATAAATAAATAAATAAATAAAATTATACTTTTTAATTCAAAACTAAATATTACTACTAATAACAAAGATGGTGCCATTATTAATACAGAATAGACTATTTCACAATTGCAAAACTAATGTATTTTTAATTACCTAAATTTTCACAATCATACTTTGTATTTTTCATCTGTGGACATTCTATAATACTTAAAATAACACATAGTAATAAATCTCAAAAGTACAGCAATCTTAAAAAGCTTATAATCTTGCTAAGTATTATGTAATTTCAAAGAAAAACAAACTCAAATGACTTCCCATGGCCTATAAAATCCAAATTAGCACAATAATCAAACACCTTTACCAACCTTAGTGCCATTTCACCCCTTTATATCTTTCAATAGTACCAACTTAACTGCCATCTCTTGAGGACAACTTGTCCCCTCTTAAACTCTCCTTTCTTTTTTGGATACTGGGGATTGAACCTAGGGGGTGCTTTACCACTGAGTCCTTTTTATTCCTTATTTTTGAGACACAGTCAAGGTTGCTGAGGCTGGCCTCAAAGCACTCCTCCTGCCTCAGCCTCTTGAGTCACTGGGATTACAGGTGTGTGCCAACACACTGGGCTTACCTCCAACTCTTGCACATACAATCTCCCACTTTGACTGAAAACCTACTGGAGAATTAAATAATACATATTTGATAAGCAGAATGCTGCCACTTTCCCATTAGTTCCATGTATTCCCTGGAACCTGTGAATGTTTCAGTACATGGTCAAATGGACTGCAGATGTAATTAAGGTTACTAATTCATGGCCTTATAATAGAATCTCCTGGATTACTCAGAGTGGACCCAATCAAATCACCTTTACTCTTAAAAGTGGAGCACTTTCTCCAGCAGGAAACATACGCAAGACATGGCAAGAAGTTATCAGCTTCCAATAATGAGAAGAATTCAAAGCACCTTGCTGGCTCTGAGCTAGTCAGTTCCATGAACAAGCATTAACAAAAAGTCTGTAGGAGCTAAAATCAGTCTCCAAATGACAACCAGCTTAGAAACAGGAACTGGATTCTGTCAAAAATATATGATTGGAAGTAGATTAAGCCCCAGAAACTCTAGATAAGTGCCTGAAATTCTAACCTGCAAAACTGTGAGATAATAAAAGGGCATTTATTTAAACCACTATGTTTCTGGTAATTCTTATGACAACAAAGAAAACAAATATAAGACTTAAATATAATGAAATGAAATGGGTAGGTGATGGACATGCAGAATCACCAGAAGTCACTCGACCAGACAGCAAACCCTTACTCACTGTTTCGACATCTATAGACTCAGGCCCTCATCAGAATGCACTGCCTCTGGCCCTTATCAGAGTATCCCCACCCTACTGAGAAACTTAGTCTAATAGCTACCCTACTAAAAAACTTAGTTTAACCAGAAAAATTCTTTCTGTGTCCTCCCCCACCAATTCAGCCCACCTATCCAAAAGCCAAGCGGCCATTTTCCACTTGGAAAGTGTGTCCCTGCAACTCACAATAAATCTCGATCTGTTGAGGTCTGGTTCCTTTCTGTGCCTTGTACCCTCTTTTTTTCCAGTCGCTTTCCCTTTCAGTTGGTGCCGAAACCCAGGACGGAAAAGCGGGGCTCTTAGGCTCCCTCCAGTTCTCTTCCTACCACTTCTACTTTATTCTTCATCTATCCATCTTTACTTCTTTTCATACAAGGTTTAAGATTCAGAGCACCCTCCAAGTTCGCTATAGCTAAACGGCAGCCAGAAAGTGATCCAAAAATCAACCCTCTCCAGGGGCAAGACTTTTGCAGCCTCATTGCTATGCGAATGGAGCAAGAGCTTTTCAGAGCTCTTTACTGGTGTCTCTGAAAACCTCATTCTTGTTTTTACTTTTGCTGCTCTCCCAGACCTCCAGATCACAGATCCATTCTCCATTTGGTTCCTGCATGCAACACAGGTCATTCTAATCAACTTGCCGGGGAGGTAAGTCTCCAAGTTTCTTGCACAGGTACCCTGCTAAAAACTCCCACTGAACCCCAGGGGTCCTCCTCACCTTGGGATCCGAATTGGGATGCCCACTCCTTCCAGGTGCACTCCGGGTGACAAGGAGCAAACAGGGGACGTTTTGTTTTCTCCTGTCACCTCCGTCACACCTCTCCATTCCAGAGAGGCAAGATTCTGGGCCTTTCTCGCAGAGGTGCTCCACTAGAAACTTCCACTGGAACCCAGGGGTCCTCCTCACCTTGAGATTGGAGTTGGGGACACCTACTCTTTCCAGGTGCACTGCTTCTTGTATTCCTGGTGGCAAGGAGCAAACAGAGGGCGCTTTGTTTTCTCCTGTCACCTCTGATTTACCTCTCCATTATAGGGGCAAAACAGTTCATTCCTGGGAACTCTTCCCTTGGTTGTCTTCTAAAAAACTTCAAAACTCTTCACTTTCAGTCTGACCTCAAGCCTAAGCACATTATCTGCTTAAGCACCCAAATTTGGCCACAATACAAATTAGACAACTAGACTCAATGGCCCAAATTCGGGACCTTTGATCCAAGAATAATAACAGATCTTGATAATTTCCTACACCTAAATGGTAAATGGTCTGAAATTCCTTATCTCCAGGCTTTTTTCTGTCTCCGCTCCCATCCCTCTCTGTGTCAACCTTGCTCTGCTCTCCAACTCCTCCTTGCAGACACTCCCCTTCCCAAAAAACCTAAAAACCCATGCCCTTCTACCTTCTCTGTTACCACCTCTTTTGCTGCCCCCAAAGTTGCAGATGAACCTCCTCCTTACTGTACCCACAATCCTCCTAATAGTCCTAGCCCACTCCAATCTCCACCCTCAGACCCCTCCCTAAAACACACCCTCCACCTTCCCTACCTTCTCCTCCTTCTCTTCCTTCTCCAACTACTCCCTGAAAAACCCACAACTCCCAACCTCAACATATGTTCCCTCTCCATGAGGTGGCAGGAACTGAGAGCCCAGTCTGGGTTCATGTCCCTTTTTCCCTGTCTGACATGTCCCAAATTGAGGAAAAATTAGGATCCTTCTCTGAAAACCCTGCTAGGTATAAAAAGGAATTTTTATATCTTGCCCAGTCTTATCACCTCACCTGGGGGGACATCTACTATATCCTCATCTCCACATTAACCCCAGATGAAAAAGACCGTATCTGGCAGGCAGCCAGGGAATATGCTGACATACTGAATGTGAATTCAAGACCCCAACACCAACCCAGCAGCTGATGTGGCCATCCCCACTATTGACCCTAATTAGACCTACCAGCCTCAAGACCCTGGAGTCCTTCGACTCTGTAAAATGGTAACCTGCCTCATTGAAGGCATGAATAAAAATTCCCATACTCAGGTCAATTATGATAAAATCAGGGAGATTATCCAAGGTCCGAATTAAAATCCTGCTCTTTTCCTTGCCCGCCTAACTGAAGCAGTGACTAAATATACCAACCTTGACCTGGAATCTCCAGCTGGTACTCTTTTTCTCCATGTCCAATTCATTAGCCAATCAGCCCCAGATGTTCACAGAAATCTTAGACAACTAGAGAAGAGTCCCGAAACCTCACAACAGTAACTCCTAGATACTGCATTTAAGGTTTTTAACAATAGGAAGGATGAAGACAAGAGGGAAAGAGAAAAACAGCTCCAAGCCGAATACCAACTTCTAGCTTCCATCATCCATCATCCATCACCCTAGACCCACTCCTACAGGCCCACCCACTGCCTGCTACTGATGCGGCAGAAAGGGGCACTGGGATAAAGCTTGCCCTAATCTGAAGCCTCCCACCAAGCCCTGTCCAAACTGTGGACAATGGGGACACTGGAAAGTGGACTGTCCCCAGGGGAGCACACCCCAACCCTCGGTCCGATCCAACTCTTTTTTTTTTTTTTTTTTAAAGAAAGAGGGGACAGAGAGAGAGAAAGAGAAAAGCAATCTTTATTTAGTTTTTCATGTGACTTTCATTCCTCAGACACTTCGTTGTGTATGTGGTGCTGGGGTTTGAACTCGTGTCCTCGCGCTTGCCAGTCATGCGCCACAACCGCTAAGCCACCTCTCCAGCCCCCCAACTCTCCTTTAACTCCTTATACTGAATTATTGGAATGAGGGGGCTAGACTTTGCCACTCCTATCACAGCTAATGATATATCCAAGGAGCCCAGGGTTATTGGGATGGTGAACGGCCAATCTATTTCATTTGTGGTTGACACTGGGGTGACTCTTTCCCTCTTGACTTCATGGCAAGGACCCACTCATAGAAGCAATACCCCTATTATGGGGGGGGTGTCTCAGGAATTCTTGAATGTCCCCTTAAGACACCTTCCCTTCTATGCACCTTTGGGACACTTACCCTGTCCCATTCCTTTATTATTATGCCTAAATGCCCAGTCCCTCTCTTAGGACGTGCCCTCCCCCACAAACTCAAGGCTTCTATTACCATTCCTCCATTACAAACCACTACCATATTTCTCATTCATGCCACCTGGGATGTGGTACCTGCATTCCCCAAGCCTCCAACATCTTTCCCCCTTCCCCATATCAATCTTTTGGTATGGGACACTTCTCAGCCAAAAATAGCCTCACACCATTCTCCTATTCAAGTCTCTCTCAAAAATCCTACCCAATATGTTACCTTACCCCAATATCCTCTCACCCCCTGCCCCCTCAATTGACCTGCCGAAAAAGAAGGGCTCTCTTTATACCTACAGGAGAAATGCTGTTTCTATGTGAACCAGTCCGGGTTGGTCAGAGGTAAAGTAAGACAACTACAAGAACAGCTGGAGGAATGGAGGAAAGAAATGGAAAAATCCTGGGGAGTCCCATGGGGGAATATATCCCAATGGGCCTCCTGGTTATTACCCCGGTGACATCCCTACTTTTAATCATGTTAACTCTTACCTTTCTCCCTTGTCTTATTAAAATTTTTCAAAAATTCCTGACGAAACAAGTCACAGCCATCTCCAGATCTGCCACACAAGAACACACCAAAGCTATGTTCCTGCTCCAGACTCTTGAAGGAAGGGTCCTTTCTTCTCCCCCATGACAGCAGGAAGTAGCCAGATATGACATCGTTGACCCAATTCATTATACCCTTTCAGAGTCTGGAGTGATGGACATAGAGAATCACCAGAAGTCACTCGACCAGACAGCAAACCCCTTACTGTTTTGACATTTACAGACTTGGACCCTCATCAGAATGCACTGCCTCTGGCCCTTATGAGAATATCCCCATCCTACTGAGAAACACAGTCTAATAGCTACCCTACTAAAAAACCTAGTTTTAACCAGAAAAATTCCTTGTATGTCCTCCCCCACCAATTCAGCCCATAAAAGACCACCTATCCAAAAGCCAAGCATCCATTTTCCACTTGGAAAGTGTGTCCCTGCAACTCGCAATAAATCTCTTCGATCTGTTGAGGTCTGGTTCCTTTCTGCGCCTCGTACCCTCTTTTCCAGCCTCTTTTTCTTTCAATAAGAAAACTGAGATTTTATTTCCAGACTATTATATACGTGAAATATGGAAATAAGGAATACCTAATCATGTTTGATTCAGGGACCGTCTTACTTTAACACTTAATGCCCTCCCAACTAATGAGAACTTTTCCAATGATCTACTGATTAACTTGCCATGATAATGGCCAGGAAACCAATGTAAATCACCATGGAGAAGCTCTCTGAACACCTGAAACAAAAGTGAAGAAAATAAAATTTCTTTCAATGCCCACTACCTGTGCATAAAGGAAGCAGGGCACTACAGTCACTCCTTTCACTCAACAGTATGCATAAGGGTAAGTTTCAGACTTCAGATATGTGACTACCAGTGCAGCTATTCTTACCTTATAGAATGAGAAAGTGAAGGTGAGATAGGAATTTAGGATAAAGAAATACTGAATCTTGGGGGAAACACCCTCAAGCTATTGAGATGCAAAAGACACAGTTGTAAAACTACAGCAACAAGTCTGGCCTGAGCTCCTTTGGCTAGCACCCTTGGCCTGTGTCCTTGGTTTGAGACTGTGGGAAATATACAGGCACAGGCACAGGAGAACTGGCATGAAATTGTGTAATACTACCCTGGACCCAACTCCAGTCCAGTCCCTGATGCAGCCTTTCTATAAATATTGGACCCCTAGTCCGAGCAGTTGCTGCTTCTCTCTCTTGAGACAGCCCACGTTCTCCCTTGAATGTGTATCCACTTTTCCTAAATAAACTTCTGTCCATGCCTCTATAGACATGCCCATGTTGAGACTCTTTTCTTTCACATTTTCCGAAGACCTCACTGGTCCTGAGTAGAGGTATCCCTTTCCTCAGAGAACTCCTTGGACCTTTCTTCAGAGATATCTCTTCTCCCATGACAAGAGTAGGGATCTATAGGCTCTAACAGCAATGTTACAAATGCTCACCCAGAAAAACACATTTTACTTTTATCTTAACAACATGATAAAAGTTTAGTCTTCCCCAGTAAATTTAGTTAACTTAAAAACCTCAATCTTCATTCAAGTGGTGTGTGGAAAGCATTCTGGATATGAAAGGCTATGTAGTAGTACCAATATGAAATGTGAGAAAGTACAGATAAATCAATAGTCAAAAACCAAGCATAAAATCTATTCATATGTATTTCTCCTGGCAAATTCCCATTTGTCAAAGTCTAGTTCCATGTTATGTTCTGTGTTTTAGCTCCTAAAATATATTAACACCCACATTAATGTGCTACAATAAGCACATGTTTATACTTCTAACTCCTCTGTGAGCTTTTCACATAATTTTCTACCTCCAAAATATTAATTATATTGTTCTTCATATTTCATTTGACTGTTTATAATGGATCTCTGCATTCCTGGTACTCACTGTGGGACCTAGAACACAATGGTAATCATGGAACATTCAACAAATTGATTAATTTCATAGGGACACTATAATTCTTTTATGTTTGAGGAATCTTGAATCAAAAATGAGTCACAGACAGAAAATAAAGCACCTTTGGTAAGCCCCGGCACCCAGAATTTTACATATATTTCTATACGACTTTAGGGAGCTATGTATTTTAGTTTAATTTTAGGTATACAACAGCAATAAAATATAAAATTCATTTTGTGAAATATTTTGAAATCTACTTATACTAATGTATTAGACTGATACATTCTAAATGTTGTAAGATTGATAATAATAAGCTAACTTGTTGTATGTCAGACATTAGTCTAATATTTAGTATTTTACACAAAGTAGATAGCAAATTTATTCCTCATATCAACTTACCTTTAGATTAGGTATTGTTATTCCATTTTCCAGAGGCACAAAGAGGTTAAATATGTTGCAAAAAGTCACAAAATTGAAATATTCCACAAAGTATTCTTTTTTAATTCCTTGTCTCTATCTCTCTGCAAGTATATCAAACTTGTTGAAAACAAATTATATTTTGAAAAGTTTTAAGCTTTTCCCCAAATCGTTTTATAATAACTTGGAAATACTTTAAATTATGGAAATACACTGAAGTACCACAAAATATAAAAGTATTAAGATTTTGTTAACAGGCATATGGGTTGTCCTTCCATTTAGAACCCAGGAAGTAATTACTAAACCCAACATTAGTTTTGTTTCTGAAAGGTCAGTCCTTGTCCCGAATGCCAATCCAATAATGAGGCCTCAGTCTTGAGAAAAAGGGAAAAGAAGTTTTACTGCTTTGCTAGCAAAGGAGAAACACAAGGGACTCCTGCTGCAGAGGCTGAGATTCTGCCCAAGGGGAAAACAGAGGAATTTTAAAGAGGTTATTCAAAAGTTACAGTCAAGGTATGCCCCAATTGTCCGGGGTGTCTTCATTCACTTGCTAATTTGGGAGCTGCAGAAGAGGTAAAAACCTTCTGCTTTAAAATAAGGCTCAGAACAGTGATTTCAGTAACTGTTGTTTCTATATGATTCTCCAGATAATTTTCTTATTGTGATAAATAGCTAACAAACTTGTGGGGTTTTTTTTTTTCTTTTGTATTGGGGATTGAACCCAGGGGCACCTTACCACTGAGTCACATCCCCAGCCCCTTTCATTTTTTATTTTGAGACAGGTTTTTCCTAAGTTGCATAGAATTTTGCTAAATTTCTAAGCGTGTCATCAAACTTGTGACTCTCCAGCCTCAGGCTCCCAAAATGCTAGGATTATAGGCATGAAACACCATGCCCCATGTAACATAAATTTAATATCAAGTAATATTTGAAAACTTTTTAGTATTGTGCAAAAGTTGTTTTAACTACCTACACTAGGGAAAACTAACCCATATATCACCATGCAATTTCCTATTCCAATAAACTCTAACACATTTTAGATCTGAGAAATAAAAGTGACTGTGTTGTCACTTAAACTGATCCCATTGGAAATCTCTGAGAGTCCCAAATAAGTGATTTGGTGCCAACTACGGCAGGAAAAGTTAGGTGACTTTTGGCTCACAGCAGTATAAAATATGGGCTTAACCAGAAGGTGGCAGAATGGGGCCATTCAGGCTTCACATACAAATCCAGAAAAATTTTTTATTGTCATTACATTAGTTTTGGGCGTATAAATCCTTACAAATAATTTGATGTACTAGGAATATGCAAGAATATTATTTCATGTATATAAATCAAACTGTAAACTTCTCACATAGATCACCATATCTGAAGACTAATCCCCACTCTCCCTCTCACATAATTCTTTTTAAACAATTATATGAAAAAATAAAGGCCTACAAATCATCCTGATATTGCACTGATTTCACTAAGAATTTATTGGAGAATTACTAGTAGATGTTGCATTATGCAATATACTTAATTTGGTAAAGTCTATAATAGTTGCTGTATAATGGTAAAGTGCCATTTTTTAAATAAAATCTCATAAAACTGTTAGGAAAAAATAATTGCTTTTATATTATTTAATAGGATTTAGACACTATGGTTTAATATGGCAGATTCATGATACTGTTCTTCACATTTCATTTGATCCATTTGCAATGGATCTGTTTATCTCTGTGATCCTGGTACCTACTATGGGACCTAGAACACATAAACCCTAAAATAATTTGCTCAATTGATTACAAGATTTCAAGGAGAAAACTGAAGACTGAAAGCAGTTAAACAAACACCTAAGACAATAACCTGTATTAAAACAGTTTTCATTTTTCCCTCAGGTAAACAGCCCTCCCTAAAGAAAAACAATAGGTATTAATAGCCCTAAGATAGGGACTAGGTCACCTACAGAGACAAAGGAAGAGATTATACAACCAGATTTGCCAGCATTAGTCAAATTACATCAGAAGGAGAGGTTGAAAAGTCTGGCAGAGAAACTGTTGTGAAGCAAGTTGTGAGGTGTACAATACTATTTGGGGGAGATGTTTTGCCCTCCTCTCACATTAAGTGTGGGACTTCAAGGAAATCACTCAAAGTCCTGACACACACCCTCTTTCTAGAGTTCATAGAAGACAACCATTGTTTGAGGACTCAAATGTATTAGATATCAAGGTACTAACTGGAGGAGAAAGCCACCTCTGCCCAGTGGCAAAGGAAAAGAGCTCTTTGCCAGGGAAAGCTCCAGTTGCAATAGCAGGGAAAATCCATCTGTGTCTCAAGAACTTTGGAAAAGGAAATGTGGACATTCGGAGGAAAGGTGTTCCTCCATAAAGTGAACTGAAATATGAGGTCCACAGAACAGTTACTGTGAGGCTAAATAAGCTTAAACTTCAAGACCCCTGCAGTGACAAAGGAACCTTCTAACACCCTGGGAAGAAATTCTAACATTGTATTCACAAGGAGCTACCCCTCTGCAATTTTTGCAAATGTATGACATTTTAATTGCTTTAGTTGAAACTGCTCTCACTTTTCACTCCAACCTCCCCTTTTCCCACTTTCCATTCCAAAAGGTGCTAATGGAGTGGCCCCAGGCATTTTTGGAGATTTTGCTAAAGGGAAGTTGAGATGAAATTAGGCCATTTAATCCGCATTTGGAAAGAAGTTTTAGAATTTTTCAATAAAAATATAAAATACCTTATTTCTCATTTCAATGTGCATGAGGAATACCCATTTTTACACATCAAGAAATCGAAATAAAAATTTAGATAAAAAACAGGGCTGGAGTGGTGGCTTTGCAGTTACACAGCGCTTGCCCGCCCAGCTTGCGCAAGTACACAGGCTCAAACCCCAGCACACACATACACAACTAAGTGTCAGAACAACGAAGGCCATGTGGAAAACTCAATAAAAATTGATTCTCTCTGTCTCTGTCTCTCTCACTATCATCATTCTCTCTTTAAAAAAAAAATTTAGATAAAACCAAATGGAATATCAGATTATAAAGATGAGATATAAAATCAACAAAAATAATCTTATACAGAAAACTGAGTCGTAACAAAACATTTATAGGACATACAAAAGCAAAAATTCCCAAAAGAATAATAAACGCTTGATTTCATAACATAATTAATGAAGAAAATATGAACATGTTAGAAAAAATTTTTAAATCTTTTGCTGATTGACATGAAATACTAACAATGACAAAGATACAGAAAACTCATAATGGGCAGTAGGAGAACAATAAAAATGAAGGATTAATATTATTAATTCAACTATTATTTAATATTAGTTACTGCCAAGAAAACTTGAAATACCCCAAAATGGTACAGCTCATACATGATAAACTTACCAGGGACCAGTAAATAGTGTTGTTTCTTCAAACATAAAAACATATCAGGGTGAGGGGGATGTTGGAGTTTTGGGGTCTGACCTTCACTCCATTTCATCAGCAGCCCTAGCTTGATCTTGTTACTATTTGCATAAGCTCCTTCAGGGTAGATTGTGTTTTGTTAAGCTTGCAAATTGTCCTGTAACCACTGGGTATTCCTAAATTTTGTCTGTACTGGAAATCTGCATAACCCCTGGTAACTCCCTTAGAAGGAATATAAAAAGAGATGTAAAGCTTGAATAAAGAGAGACACTCCATCTGGATCTCCTGCCTGTGTTCTTTCTCATCCCCAGCCAGTCCCTCAGGTTTCAACTGGGCTGCACCACGGGACACTGGAGTGGTGGCTTGGCAGTTATGGTGCTTGCCCAGCATGCACAAGTACAAGGGTTCAAACCCCAGCACCCATGTACACAACTAGGTGTCTGAGCAACAAAAGCCATGTGAAAAACTCAATAAAAATTGATTCTCTCTGACTGTCCTTTTCTCTTAAAACAAGAAAGAAAGAAAGAAAAAAATATATACATATATATACATATATATGTATATGTATATGTATATGTATATGTATATGTATATGTATATATATATATATATATATATATATATATCTGGGGGGAGTGGAGAAGTGGCTCAGTGGTTACAGCGCTTGACTGGCATGCTCAAGTACACGGGTTCAAACTCAGCACCACATACACGATGAAGTCTCGAAGCAACAAAAGCCATTTGAAAAGCTAAATAAAATTGATTCTCTCTCTCTCTCTCTCTCTGTCCCTCTCTCTTTAAACAAACAAACAAACAAAAATCTGAGAACCAGAAGGTGGAGATGTGAATGGCAGATCTCCCTACTGTATTTCACTGAATCTAAGAATGTTAATTGTAGAATTTAAATTAGCTCATTATCACCAAGAAAGAAAAAAGAATAAAGCCCAACAATTAAACGATATGCTTTATTGATAATAATTTTCATTTAAAAGAACCATTTCAGATTTATTTACACAACTTTTTATACCACTCATGTGCATACATAAAATGGAAAAAAATTGGTTAAGAAACTCCTAAAACTCCTTCTCATTCAGATCTAATTCTTCCAAATTATTTTTTACTCAGTCATTATTGACTTTTTACATATTTATTATCTTTTATGATATCAGAAATATTATATTCAATACCCAAGTATTTCTTGAACTGCTCTATTATCACTTCCTATATTTTCTTCCAAGTTATTGACATCCACTTTTGTGATTGTACATGAAACAATGACAAACATGTAACAAGAATGGTCTGACTTACCATAACTATAAGGTAATAATAAATTTAGGAGGTATCCTAATGTTAGACACTAGAACGTGAAAATATATACGTTAGAATTAATGAAATATGGCTCAGCAGTTATGGCACTTGCCTAGCATGCACAAGGAAGCGTCTGGCTTACATGAGGATGCGTTTGTAACCCCAGCACCACATATACAACAAAGCGTCAGTGCAACACATGCCACATGAAAAACTAAATAAAATTGATTCTTTCTCTCATGGTCCCTCTTTTTTAAAAAAGATAAAAAAGAATTAATAAAATATAGTATCACATTTAATTACCCACTGGAAAAATATCTACTTCCTGTCACCACCACTTTGGACTCTGTTAATTTAGAAATCTTAGTACCCATGAAAGGAATCCAACTCCTTGGAGCTGTTCCCCTCATTTAACTGAAATAACAGGCAAAATGGGGGAAATATTTGATGGAAAAAGAAATTACAGAGGCAGAGACACAAAGAGGTACATAGAGACATAAATGATGACACCATTTGAGGTCCTGGATATTGCCATGCCAAAAGACCATTTCATTACTTGAGTTTTCAAATTACATTAGAAAATTATTTACCTTCCTATTTTGGTCAGTTTGGATTAGATTTCTGTCTATAAAACTGAAGCTCAATAAATACATATGCAAAAAACAAAAATAACATTTAGATTGTCCTACTTTTTTACATATATCAACTAATTTCTATATATAAACTTATTTTAAAAGCTGTTAAGTAAGAAAAAAAGTGATTTGCACTTTCCTTAACTAAAAAAGTGAATAAAATTATAGGTGGTTTGAAACATTCAAATTTTATAAGCAAACATTACTATTGTTAAATAAATATAAGTGGATGGCAAGTGTGTCACATATGACTATAAAATATTCAAAATTATACTCTGGAAAGTTTACTAATAACATTACAGCCCTTGCAACTGAAATACAATGATCCCTAAGACTGCTTTGTTTCTAGGCAGATAGTACGTACTAGTGACAGATACTATCTTAAAAAAGGTCAGTGACCATGATGGACAGCTGATATTCAATTTTACTGTTTTCCTCAGCTCTGCTTTGAGCTCACAGTTATGAATATCATTTTAAAAATTCTTTTTTCTTTTCACTTTTAATCTTTATATTCAGTAACCAAAGATAATAATGATTCTTTCATAATTTGTTTCTTGAATTTTGGGTTTTTTTTTTCTCATTTGCATTCCCCCTAGCCAGAAATACCATTATTGATGTTTTGGAATATTTGCTTTAGCTCATATCTGTTTATATATTTTAAAATTATACAATTTTGAATATAGTTATCTATCTGGAAATTGCAGTATTACAAATTACACCGAAGGCCCTCCTGATTACTTACCCTCATCCAGATTGCTCTTTTTGGTTCCCTAGAAGCAACCACTGTTCTAAACTAGTCGATTTGTTTGTAAACTTAAAAATTTTTAATACTTGAAGATATACATATATATTTACACAGAAAATATATACATACCATTGGGTTTTTTTGTTTATTTTATTTTTGTTTTAAAAGAGAGAGAGGGAGAAAGGGAGAGAGAGAGAGAAAGAACCAATTTTATTTTTTCATCAAACCTTTGTTTCTCTGACAATTCATTGTGGATGTGGTGCTGGTGTTTGAACCTGGGTCCTTACACATGCCAGGCTTAAACCTCTGAGCCACTGGTCCACCCCAATATTCCACTGTTTTTTAAAAAAATGTACAACCGGACAGTATCATGCTCTATATGACACTGTCGTACTCTATATATCCTTTTTCATATTACATTTTGTAAAAGTAGCACATTTTACCTGTTTCTCTATTAATGGACTTTTTCCACTTTCCATTATTACAAATAATTTGATAATATATATCATGTTCCTTTCTCCCTCTCTCCCTCTGTTTCCATTATCATTATTTCCCTTAATATCATGGTATACCTCTAGCCATGATTTCTTCCAGCTGTCTTTCATGCAAGTATTGGTCTATCATCTCAAGCTATAAAAATATTTTTAAAGTCCCTAGTTATTAATCATTTCAAAGAGTTTTATTGAGCTATAATTTATATACCATAAAAACGGACCTGTTTTAAAAACATTAATTTGGTGATTTTTAGTAAATTATAAAAATGTGCAATCATTACCACTACTTTAGAACATTTTTCCCTTCACCCCAAAAAGAAACGTAATGACCATTTGTAGCACTCCCCATTCCCACACTCAGCAACCACTAATCCACTTTATGTCACTACAAATTTGCCTTTCCTTTTCAGGTAAGTAAAGCCACACAATATATGGTCTTTTGTATCTAACCTCCTCCATTTAGCATGTTTTTGAGGCTTACCCATGCTGTAGTAGTACACCTCAATACTTTGTTACTATTTGTCACTGAATAGTATTCTGTGGGTTATAACATATCTATTTCCTATTTACCAGTTGAACTGTTATAAATGGTCCTTCAATGAACATTAAATTATATATTTTGCGTAGATATTGTTTTTGTTTTCTTGAATATATTCCTAAAAGTAAAATTGATGGATATGGTCATTTGATGCTTCACACTTTGAGAAACTTCTGTTTTCAAAGTAGTTGTGCCATTTCACATTTCCAATAGCAATGTATGAAGGTTTCAAGTTCTTAATACTCTAACTCTTGTCCTTTTCTTTTAGTACATATTTATTTTTGTACATTCATAAATCTTTCTCTATTCAGGAGACGGCTAAAAGGCATCTTGGGTCAAATTTTAAACCCATTTTCAATTTTAATTGATAAAACCATTACTGCCCAATCTCCATTCAACATACTTGTCATACATGATACTGTGTGACTTTTTCATGTTTGCTAAAGAGGTGAATAAAAATCACACCCTATTTTAAATCACTTCATTTACTACAAGTACAGTAAATTATCTTTTCATATGTCAATTCAGGAACTAAATTTCACTTTTGGTGATTTATCTATTCATATCTTTTGCTATGTTTTTCTTTCCTTTTACATTTTTTGTCTCTGTTGATTTATAAAATGTTTTTATTCTAGACATTAATCTTCTGTTCATTTCATACACTGAAAATATTTCTTGCCAATATTCTTTCTTAAGGAATTCTTTTTTGAGAGAGAGAGAAAAAAAGAAAGAGAGAATCAATTTTATTTAGCTTTTCATGTGGCTTTCATTGCTCCGAGACTTCATTGTGTATATGGTGCTGGGGTTTGAACTTTCATACTGTGCATGCAAGGCAAACGCTGTAACCACTGAGCCACCACTCCAGCCCCTCTTAAGGAATTCTTAACACTGTCTTTCAGAGGTCTTCCATGCAAAAACATTTCTCTGCACTATCAATAAAAGTCATAGGTTTCTTGATTCCTGTGCCTAAAAGTTTATCCATCCAAGAGTATTTTGCATTGGTTTCCTGGGAACCCTATCAGACATGCATACAAATAAGACTCCTAGCTTCTTTTTCTGGGAGGACATGTGAATATGATCTTTTTTAAGGTCTTTATTAATCAGAGTTGTTAGTCACAAAATAATAAAATAAAAACTGACACTAGTTAGTTTAAGTAGAAAACAAATTTATTAGATGAGTATATATGAAATGGATAAGAGTGAAAAACCAGATCAGGGTGGGAACCAAAAGAGGCAAGACACAGCTAAGAAGCAATCTACTTAGAACATCATGCATTGTGAGATGGAAAAATGCTTCCAATGCTTATGCCAATACTACTAATGGATATCCATTGCTATATTACCATATTCTCAATTTTGCAAAAATAATCAACATTTAATCTTGTGTTTCTGAGTCATGCTCACAAAACTCACTTGCAATACTAGTTTCTTATCAAGACATTCTTTTTAATATAACAAGTAAATGCTGGTCTGAAGTAAACAGGTATGATTATTTCCAGGGACATAATAGGTCTTCTCTATAACCAAGCAGAAGAATCTTCCCAATTGCCAAGTATTATAAGCTAGAGTTCCACGATGAATAGAAAGAGACATCAAAGTCTGTCGAAAAAAGACTATGTAGAAAATGTTGCATGATTCTATGAAACAGGGCACCTTAATGTCATATGGGAAGACCACAAAAGGCCTTCAGAAAGTATAACTAAAATTAAATGTGAATGATGTGAGAGAGGGTTAATTTAACAAAGGGAAAGGAGGTAGGAGGTATATAGTCTTTGAGGAAGGAAAAGGTATGGTTATAGGCCTTATGAAAAAAAAAAAAGAATGGGTCGCATTGCAGGAATTATAGCTTTAAAAAATACTAAGTAAAGTATGATAAAAATTAGTAATTATATATGGATACTGTTTATATAATTGGTTAAATCCTTTCAGATGTTTCTATAAAGTCAACTAAGTGGAGTCAGGGATGTAGTTCGGTAGTAAAGCATTTTTTTTTAAAGAGAGAAGGACAGTGAGAGAGAGAAAGACAGAGAGAACCAATTTTTATTGAGTTTTTCAATAAAAACTTTCATTGCTTTCGTTGCTCCGACACTTAGTTGTGTATGTGGGTGCTGGGGTTTGAACCCGTGTACTTGTGCATGCCAGGCAAGCGCTGTAACCGCTGAGCCACCGCTCTAGCCCCATAAAGCACTTTTCTAGCATGCAAGGGGCCCTGGGTTTGATCTCCACCACTGCAAAAATAAACGAATGAATGAATGAATAAAAATAGGGGGAGATCATGTTGACTAAATTTTAAATAATCCATACTAGTGCAAAATATTACTATAGATGATCCCAAACACAAAACAACAGACAAAATAATTCCTAGTTTTAATCTAATCAAACACATTTTTTTCCCATAGTAAATTGGCCTGTTTTGCTCAAACTTAAAAAAAAATCTGTCAGATCTTGGTAAATATTACTTAGCAGTACGGAAACTGTCATTTATATTTGCAGCATACCTCTAAATACTAAAGGTTTTGGTGTTAAAGTCAGTAAAAATGTCAATGCAATGGTAATAACAACAATATCTTATTATACCTTAAAAAGTATTAAAAGGAGTAATAGTAAGGAAATCAAATAAGATAAAGGGGCCAGTTCATGGCAAGTCTTAAGTACCACACTAATAATAAAGTTTATTCTATATGCAAAGTCACATCATAAAGGGGGCTAGAGTATTTCTCTGGCATATGCAAGAACCCAGGATCAAACCCCAGCACCACATTCCCAACCAAGTTTCAGAGAAACAAAAACCAGATGAAAAAATAATAAATAAAATTAATTCCCTTCCTCTTTCTTCAAATTAAAAAAAAAAGTCACACCATAAAAATAATTTTAAGCAGTGAGTAATCATACCAGTTTTGAAAGATGGACTAGAAAAACTGAAAGCATCAGGGATTAGGAAAACTGAAGGCAGCAAAACTGGATAAGAAGCTACTAGGGCTGGAGTGGTGACTTGGCAGTTACAGCACTTGCCTGCCATGCATGAGTACGTGGGTTCGAACCCCAGCACCACGTATACAACAACAACAAAGTGTTGGAAGAACAAAGTCATATGAAAAACTAAATAAAAATTGCTTCTCTCTCTCTCTCTCTCTCTCTCTCTGACCCTCTTTCTAAAAAGAGAGAGAGAGGGGGGGAAAAAAGAGAAAAAAAAGAAGAAGAAGCTATTATAGGGGGGATTCAAGATGGCAAGCTGCAGGAAGGCTGCTTCTCATTTCACTCTGTGACCTGATGAAAAAACTCCAGGACAGCTCCATTGCTGCGAGGTGCATTTTGGGGAAAATCATCACTGGAACACAGCGCTAGTTAGGGGAGATTTTTGGAGGATCAGAGATTTGGGTGCAACAAGTGGAAAAGAGGGACTATATCTGTCCCAGCCAGGACATAGCAGCTGCAGCTGCAGCTGTGACCACCATTGCTCCCCTTCACAAGGCAGTGGGGGAGAAGCAGAACTATAACATGCAGTCCGATCTGCTGCGGAGCAGCTGAGTTCTAAAAGGAACCATCCATTGAGCTCAACTAGAGACACCCCTACTGCACCTCCACTGCGTGAGGGGAGAACAGTGTCTGTCAGCTGCCTGCACAAAAGTGAAAATGGGGCGTATTTTGGAACAGATTGCCCAGTGGGAGTGAGTTGGCAGTTCAGAGCAGGCTACTCTGCAATTGCTCCTGGAGCCAGGCACAGTTCAGAGGCTGAATCAGGAAGAGGAGATGGGACACAGGGGGATTCATGTTTGCGGAGTACAGGGAAGCCCTACTCAGTCCTGTCCACCTCCATCCCCAGTTGGAATGCTCACATGATAAGCTCAAGTGGCGCAGGAGCATCAAAAGACCTCAGTCTGAGCTCAAAAATTGTGGAGGGACCAGGAGTGGAACCAGCAGAGGGAGCACTGAAAGCACTTCAATGCCCTGCATATAAAAACCTTAAGACTCTTTAGATTCCCAGGGAGGCTGACAAAGACCAGCTCTCAGGGCATTCAAGAATCTGACCTTTTCATGGAAATCTCCACCCAGAAAGCCAGGAGTCTGAAGATATCCAGAGATACGAGATCTCATAATTCCAGACTGAGAGACCCTGCTAAGAAAACTCAGGCAGAGAGTGAACATCTGCTGCCAAAGTATATAGAGAAAACCTCAGTGATCATGCTTCCAAATATTCATGAAGAATCTTTTTCTCTTTCTTTCCTGTTTTTGACATGTATTTGAGTGCCAATGGGAGAAGTTGATTGGTTCATGGACATATAAAAGTCATAGCTGTTTTTTTTTTCTTTTCTTTTGTATTTTTTTAGTTGATTTTTTTTTGTTTGTTTTGTCTTTGTCAGGGTTTTTTCAGTTGTCTTTCCCTGTTTGTTTGTTGGTTTAATTATTTTCTTCTTCTCTTTTTCCCTTCTGTTTCTTCTCTTTATCCTTGTCCTACCTGCTGAGGGGTGGGATTTTGTTCAGTTCATTTAGTATATGAATTATACTGGCAAAATTTTCCTGTGCTTCCTTCTACCCTTTCTTTTGCTATCACCTAAATCCTGTTAATATCTCTTTCACCCTTCCTCTATTTTGCTACCTTTGTCTCTTTTTCCTCTGGGGTTTTTTTTTTTTTTTCTATCTCCAGCAAATCCTTCACCTCCTCTACTTTCTCTCTATTCACACTCAGATAATACAACCTCCTCTCTAACTTCCTCTTACATTCCCTTCTCTCTCAAGCTTCTAATTAGTTTATACCATTTGACCCCCCCAACATTAATGCTGTGTAATCATTACTGCCATGAATGCTATACTCATTAATTATTGTATGCCTTGAAGCCTGACACAGATGATAGTTAAATACTATTGTCACCGAAAGTAATATCTAACACTACCACTTGTTTCATAGATGGGAATTGAACATTGTGATACAGATGGTACTAAAAAAACAATTTAACACCGTTTATTATATACATTGGTCATTCATATTGATGATCTCCTTTTAGCTCATGAGGAACTGGAAATCTTAAGGGATACTAACAGTTCACAGGTTAGGAGTTTGACTTCTGAACTCAATTTTCCTGACAACACCCCAACTCAAGTAAAGGACTGGACAAAACTCCCAATCCAACAGCAAAGGCCCAAAGAAAAACAACCAGATAGAGATCTCAGGTTAAGAATTTGCTTCAATTTAAGAAGTGAGAAGAAGTCTGAGCAGATCCCATACCACACCTATGTGTGCCCAAGATTCCAGTCCTGTGGCAGCAGGCGAGCCAGACCTCCAAAGACCACACACCCAAACACCACCCAGCTTCACGCACACCTGCCAGATCCAGATATATTGGGCCCATCCCACCACCAAGGATGGCGGCTCCCAGAGCAGCACATAGGTTGGTTCATTCTGACCGACCCCACACCTCTGGGACCCTAGCACCTAGCAACACATTCCTACCACTTAGCTTCAACAATGCAACGGGTTGCCCAGAAATCCCACCAGTGCCAAATCTGAGTCCTGGAACCTAGATCCAAAAGGTGCAACAAAACAAGGCTCCAGGCAGAAATAGCTTTCTGAAAGAAAGTAGTCATCAGAAAGGTGATGTCTGACCCAACCCTTGACATGTAATAATAGACTAACTTCTATAGAAAACAGAACCCCAGCTATTGAAGAAAGAACTTCTGAGAATGAGGACAGGCTGAGTAAGCCTGAGCACACAGATGACAAAAATGAAAAACAAATCACAGGACATGAACAGAACTTTTAAAATGTCTGGAATGAAATGAGAAGAAACAATCTAAGAGTAATTGGGATACAGAAAGAAATCGAAATGCAAACGAATGGTATAAGGAACATTCTCAATGGAATACTTAAAGAAAAATTTTCCCATATAAAAAGAGTCAGATATCATCATCCAGGAACCTTAGAGGACACCCAACAGACCTAATCAAATGAGAAACTCACCAGGACACATCATATTCAACATGTACAACAGGGAAATCAAGGAAAGAATATTAAAAGCTGCAAAGGGAGAAACGCCAAATCACATTCAGAAATAAACCAATAAGAATCACCTCTGACTATTCAGTTCAGACTCTGGAAGTAAGAAGATCATAGAAGACGATCTTTCAATCTGAATGACCAAAACATGCAGCCAAGAATAATATATCCAGGGGCTGGAGTAGTGGCTCAGTGGTTACTGCGCTTTCCCAGCATGCGCAAGTACACGGGTTCAAATCCCAGCACCCATGTACCCAGCTAAGTGTCAGAGTAATGAAAGTCATGTGAAGAACCCCATAAAAATTGATTCTCTCTCTCACTGTCCTTCTCTCTTTAAAATAATAATAAAAATAACAACAACAACAACAACAACAATAATAATATACCCAGCAAAACTCAGCTTCAAGTTTGAGGAGGAAATAAGAACTTTTCATAAGATCAAACTTGCAAGCATTCATGAAAGAAAACCAACTTTACAAAGAATCCTCAAAGATAAACTCCAGATAGAAGAACAAGCAAACACTCCTCAAAATCCACAAACATGAAATTCAAAAAAGGTACATGCTATCATAAAATGCAATGATTATAAACCACAACCACACTTCTAACACTGAAGTGAATGGTCTCTATGCACTACTCAAAAGACACAGATTAGCAGATTGGATCTAAAAACAAAATCCAGCACTGGAGCAGTGGCTCAGCAGTTGTGGTACTTGCCTGGCATATGCAAGTACACGAGTTCAAACCCCAGCACCACATATACAATGAAGCTGCAGACTACCAAAAACTACATGAAAAACTAAGTAAAAGTTGATTCTCTCTCTCTCCCTCTCTCTTTAAAAAATAAAAATAAATAAATAAATAAAAACAAAATCCAACAATATGCTACTTAGAAGAGGCCCACCTTACAGTCAATGACATCCACAGATTGAGGGTGAAAGGATGGAAAAAAATCTACCATGCTTATGGCCCCATAAAGCAAGCTGGTGCTGCAGTGCTTAAATCTGACAAAGTAGATTTCAAATATAAACTAATCAGAAAACATAAAGAAGACTACTGCATATTAGTAAATGGAAAATACAACAGGAACATATAACCAAAGTAAAGATATACTCTCCAAACAATAATGCTTCCAATTATGAATAAATTACTCCATGACATAAACCACTTGTGGACCTCAACACAATACTACTGGAAGACTTCAACATTCCTCTGTCACCAAAAGACAAATCTACAAAGCAAAAAAACAATAAAGAAATCTCCAGCCTAAATAACTCCATAAATCAAATGGACTTAACAGACATCTATAGAATATCCCACCCCAAATCAGCTGAATACACCTTCTACTCAGCAGCACATGGATCTTCTCCAAAATAGATCATATATATATATACACACACACACATACATATATATAGTTCACAAAGGAAATCTCATCAAATATAAAAAATAAGATATTGTTCCATGTATCCTATCAGACCATAACACGATGACTCCAGCAATTAACAGCAAAAATCATAACAGAAAACACACTATATATGGAGATTGAATATACCTTATTAAATGAACAATGGATCCAAGAAGACATGAGAGTAAATATTAAGAATTTCCAGGAAACAAATGAGAATGAACCTCTGGAACAGTATGAAAGCATTCCTAAGGGGAAAATTTATAGTACTGAATGCACACATTAAAAATGAGGCAAGGGGCTGGAGCTCAGCTGTTGCCGTGCATGCCCGGCACACACGAGTACATGGGTTCAAACCCCAGCACCCACATACACACTGTTGGAGCAACGAAGGCCATGTGAAAAACTCAATAAAAATTGATTCTGTCTCTCTCTCTCTCTCTCTCACTGTCCTTCTCTCTTTGAAAAAAAAAATGAGGTGAGATCCCAAATAAATGAGCTTATGCTCCACCTGAAATCCCTACAAAAGGAAGAACAATCTAATGCAAAAGCTAGTAGATATAACATGGAGGAAAGACAGCCTATTCAACAAACAGTGCTGGACAAATTGGACAGCCACTTGAAGAAAGTTGAAATTAGATCTTAACCTCTCACCTTGCAGAAAAATCAAATCAAAATGATAAAGGCACTATGAATTAAACCAGCTACCATACAACTGTTAGAAGAAAAGTTAGGACCAACACTCCAGCATTTGGGAGTAGGCAAAGACTTTCTCAACAAGACTCCTAACGTGAAAGAATTAAAGTAAAAAATCAATGAGTGGGATGCTATTAAGCTAAAAACCTTTTGCACAGCTAAGGAGTTGGTCAAAATTGTCAAGAGACAACCTACAGAATGTGAGAGAATCATGGTCTGTAATTCTTCTGACAGAGGATTAATATCCAGAATTTACAAGGTACTCAAAAACCATACTGTCAAAAACACAAACAATTCAATCAACAAATGGGCCAAAGAGCTAAATAGAAGCTTCTCAACAGAAGAAAATGAGCTAGCCAATAAATATATGAGAAAGTATTCTAAATCACTAGTAATCAGAGAAATGCAAATCAAAACTACCTTAAGATTTCACCTCAATGCAGTCAGATTGGCAAAAATGAAGGATATAAACAGTAATAGATGTTGGGGGGGGGGGTTGCAGAGAGATAGGAACACTAGCACACTGTTGGTGGAACTGCAGACTATTACAGCCATTCCAGAAAGCAGTGTGGCGAATCCTCAAAAAATTAGGGATGGACCCACCATATGACCCAACTATCCCGCTTCTGGGTATTTTCCCAGAGGGATTAGAATCAGCACTTTATGGTGATACAGCAAAAGCTATGTTCATAGCAGCTCAATTTACAATAGCTAAATTATGGAACCAACGCAGGTGCTTCTCACTGAATGAATGGACCCAAAACCTGTTGTGTATATATACCATGGAGTTCTACTCAGTGATTAGAAACAACAAAACTGCAGCCTTTGAAAATAAACGGAAGGCGATGGAAAAAATCATGCTGAGCAAAGCTAGCCAAACCCAGAGAGTCAAGGTTCAAATGTTTTCATTCATTTGTGGAGGCTGGAGATAAACCAAGGCATGTATGAAAAGTAATCAATCTCAATATTAGACCCAACAAAGGCATAGCAACACATAATCTAGGGCAATCATAGATATGTAGCGGTGGGTGGGGAGGGTAGAGGCGGTGCCCCCCCCCGCACAGGATAAGTGGGGGAGGGGAGAATAGGGAGGGATCTAGGGGGTAATTCTAATTTAATAATATATGCATATCATATTGTTACTTTATATGCATTTATGATTGTACAATAACTCAATTCCTTAATAAAAAAAAGAAAGTAAAAACCAAACAAAGAAAGAAAGAAAAGAAGCTACTATTGGGGCTGAAGTGGTGGCTCAGCAGTTACGATGCTTGCCTGGCATGTGCAAGAACCCAGATTTGAAAACCAGATGAAAAACTAAAAATAAATAAATAAATAAAAATGATTCTCTCTCTCTCTCTCTCTCTCTCTTGAAAAAGGAGGAGGAGGAGGAGGAGGAGGAGGAGGAGGAGGAGGAGAAGAAACTACCATAGATCTCCTAAAACAGGGTGATAAAGACATGTACTAAGTTTGAAGTAATAAAATTAGAAAACAGATGACAAATTGTTGTAAGTCATAGTCACTGGTGAGAAGTGGGGGAAATGCAAAACAAAAGAATCTAGGATGAATTCTAGATTTGTGGCTTATCTGACTATGGACACCATTTTCACCAAAATAGGGGATAGATTCAGTAAAAAACAGGTCCAAAGCACAGAAGAGAGGTATGTGCTACTCACAAAGATAAGAAGTAATAGCAAGTGGCATTACCTAAGGTAATTAGTGGATACTGAGTAGGGAAACCATTATAGAGTAAGGATTAAAAACTCAACAAAAAAAAGATTTCAGTATTATTGAAGATGTTTGCCAAAACAGGTGGGAACAGAAATCAAACAAAGAGGATCTGAAGTGTAAAACCAAGAGATGGTCTTCTAAGACACTCAACAAATCTGACAAGCCCTTAGCTAAACAAAGAAAAAAGAACACTCAAATAAATAAAATCAGAAATAAAAAAGAAGACTTTATGATTGGTAGCAGAAAGGATCAAAGAGAGTCAATTTTAGGCAACAAACTGGTCAATGTAAAATGAAAATGGATAAAATCTAGAAACATAATATACTAAAACTGAGCCACAAAGAAATTAGAAATCTGAATAGACCAGTAATGATAAAGGCGATTACATCAGTTATTAAAAGTTTCCCAAGAAAGAAAAAGCTTAGGACCACAAGGTTTTCTGGCCAAATTCTAACAAATATTTAAACATTTAATATCAATCCTTCTCCAACTCTTCCAAAGCCAAAGATTATAATCACCTCCTTATGTATACTCTCTGCTGCTTGCCCCTCTTTTGTCCATGCTTGCTCAGAAAAACCATAACCTTACTGAAAATCTTTCTACTCTGTGCCTACACTAGTGCAGGTGGGTATTAGTATTAGATAAATACTAAATTTTAGCATTTGAAATCCATAGCCAGAAATGTTCAAGTGTATCTTCATTGATAGCTGACATTCACACTGTAGTCGCCCTAGTCCATGCAATTTCCCCTCTTCTAGATGACTTTCATACCTTTTCTTTCCCAAACCTCCAACATTTCTGCTATAATTCTTACTCTCAGATAATATTGTTGCTTCCTACCACAGAGAAAGTAATAAGATCTAAATGCAGAAGATAGAACAATATGGTTTTTTGAAGGAAACAAAATATTTTCATAAACTTAAAGAAGGCAAAGATTTTTTATAAGGCAAACAAAATGTGCTAACCATAAAGGAAAAGAGTATTAATACTTTGAGCATATTGAGATTAAGAACTTGTGTTTGGCAAAAGATAACATTGAGAAAATGAAAATGCAATACACAACTGGAGAAAACATACACACACCCCATGTGTATACATGATATTTCTGCAGAATAATAACTCCTATTCTCTTTTCCCAATAGAAAAACTGGTAAAAGACTCAAAAAGACACCACAACTAGAAAGGATATCCAAGTTGCCAATAAGCATATGAAGTGCTCCATATTATTCATTAAGGAAATGAAAATTAAAAGCATAATGAGATACTGAAGTATACCTACTGTGGTAGTTAACTTTATGTGTCAACTGCAGTGGGCTAAGGTATGCCCAGATAGGTGGTCAAACATTATTTCTGGGTTTTTCTGTGGGGTTTTTTCTGGAAGGGAATTTTCATTTGAATCATAGACTGAAAAAGGAAGAACCAACCTCACCAATATAGGCATTACCCAATTCACTGAGGTCCTGCAGATTCAAACAGGAATGTATACCTTCCTCTGCTCCAACTCTCCATCTACTTCCTCCTGGGTTCTCAGATCTTTAGCCTGAATTAGTCTATCAGCCTTCCTGGCTCTCCATCTTCCAGATAGCAGATCATAATTATATGTGTGTTTATATATATGTATGTGCATGTGATTTATCATAAGAATAATATATTCTTATTTCTCTCTTCCTCTCCATCTCTCTCCCCTCATTTTTGGTTCTGCTTCTCTGGAGAACTCTGATACACAAACCAAGTTGGCTAAAACAAAAACAACACTACACCAAGAATGGTGAAGATGTGGTGCAATGGGAACTCACCTACACTGCTAACATGAATGTAAACTGGTACAACCTCTTTGGAAGAGTATTGGAAGTATCTTTTAAAATTGAGTAATTCCATTTATGGGTATACACCTAACAGAAATGAGTGCAGATGTATAAAAAAGAAATGAAAAATGTTCAGTAATGTTCATAAAAATTTTGTTAATAACAGTACAAAACTGGAAAACAAACCAAATGTCCATTAACTATAGAATGGAAAAATAAATTGTGGCATATTCATACAATGCAATACTAAACACCAAAAAATAAAGTGCCACTATTCCAACAATACGGCTAGATTTCACATGCTTAAAGTTGACATAAAAACAAAAATTCCAGACAAAAAAATTTGTAAAACTGTGATTATACTTACACAAAGCTTAGAAACAGGATAAGGTAATCTATGGCAACGGAAATCAGAAATAGTGGTTACCTTTAAGGAAAGGATGTTTATTAACTTTGGAAGAGTACAGGAATTTCCAGAATGCTGTTAATTTGTATACTGATTCAGTTGTGGTTACATGGGTAAATTCATTTGTAAAATATGTATGCTTAAAAGTCATACTTTATGTTATAATTCATTAAATGGTTTTATCAAAAGAAAAAAAAACTAAAATGGAATTTCGGCTTTAATGATATGGCTTATACTAGAAAAAAAATCTCTGGCTGAAAATAACTATGAATGTTGGGGCTAAGACACAACAGGTGTTTGAAAGTACTGAAGCAAACAATGTAGTAGGTCTTGAGAAGCCAAATCCCGGAAAGAAGAAAAATGATTAAGGTGGGAACTGCATTATTTACTGCCCTCAAGGTATTTTCTCAGTTGGTAAAAAGTCCACATAAATAGCTAAGGCTCAGACATTCACCCTCACACTTGGCTAGAGAGGCAAAATATGAATTCATATTTCCCAAAGCAATCAAAACTTTAGAGATCAAGATCTCAGAAATGAAAATCCAGCATTATGTACTAGCATTTCTTCTTGAAGCACTCAGGATGTCCAAAGTACCTGGAACATCACACTAAAAAACATATAATGAGAAGCAATTTTTCAAGAGGCTAGAAAAGTAAGCCAAGGTTTTGGCAATCTCACAGTGGTGGGGAAACAAAAATTGGGATTGGTGGGCTAGCCAAGCATGAACCTAGCTGTTATGGTTTGGTTATGAGGCATTCTCTAACAGCTCCTGTTAATGTAGAAATATTCAGAGGTATAATGATGAGATTGAGAACAGTAATCTAGTCAGCCCATCCTAGTTTGAATAGACTGATGAGGGTAACTGTAGGTAGGGGGTGCCTGGCTAGAAGAGCTGAGTCACATGGTACAGGACATGAAAGAGTATATCTTCCCTCCAAGCCTCCCACTCCCTGCTTCTAGACCCATCCATGAGCTTCAGCAGCTTTCTTCTGCTGGGCCCTTTCCCCATGATATGCTGCCTCAGTTTGGGCTCACAATGGAGTCAGCCATCTATGGACTGAGACCTCTGAAACCATGAGCCCCAAATAAACTTTTTTTTCTCATCTAAGTTGTTTTCATAACGTATTTTGATAACAGCAAAGCAAAAGCTAACTAAAATACTAGACTTCCAGCAAAATCTCTCAAATGCTCTCCACTGATAGAGGGAAGAATAAACAGGTAATAGACCAAGCCTTACTAAGACTGAAATCAGTGAGAACAGAAAGTCACTCCAACGTTGATTGAATCAACATGATTTAACTCAAATCTAATCATTAGTCAAAAGAAATTCTCTCTCAAGGGCTATAATATGATATAGAACATCTCTAATTCTCCATATATAATTTCTAACATTCAATCAGAGGCAATGCAGATATCCAAATGACCAAGAAAATAAGAAAACAAACATACAAGAGATACCAGTAATCAAAATAATGAATTCAAATAAAAACTTTAATGTAACTATGATTAAAATATTCAATGAAATAAATGACAAGATAAAAAATTATGAGACAATTGAAAACAAACAAAAATAAATCAGTGTCAGGGAGTAGCTCAGTGGTAGAGTGCTTGCCTATCATGCACAAGCCCTGGATTAGACTCCCGGCACCTCCAAATAAATAAATAAAATAAATTTAAATATTTTAAAATAGATTGGAATGTCTAGAGATTAAAAATATAAATTTGATACATATGTGTTACGGTTTAGATGTGAGGTGTCCCCCAAAAGCTCATTTGTGAGAAGGCTTAGAGGTGAAATGATTGGGTTATAAGAGCCTTAACACAATCAGCAAATTAATCCTCTGATAGGAATTAACTGGGTAGTAACTAAAGGCAGGTAGGGGAGGTGGGTCTCTGGGGGTGTGCCTCTGGGGTATATATTTTCTATCTGGCCAATGTAGTTTCTCTTTCACTCTGCTTCCTGGTCATGTCCTGAGTTGCTTTCCTTCACCACATACTTCCGCCATAATGTTCTGCCTCCCCTCCAGCCCCAAGGAATGGAGCTGGCCTTCTATAAACTGAGACCTCTGAAACCACAAGACCTAAATAAACTTTTCCTCCTCTAAAATTGTTCTTGTCAAGTCTTTTAGTCACAGCAGTGAAATAGCTGATCAAAACAATATGTAATTGGTATTTTATAAAAGAAAAGAAGGGGTAGAGGCAATATATTAATATACACTGGCTAAAAATTATCTTCAATGAATGACACATAAAGCCATTGATTCTAAAAAGTTGTAAACACCAGTTATGAGGGAAAAATTCAACCAGATACATTATAGTGACAGGGCTGAAAACCAAATGCAAAGAGAAAATCTTAAAAACAAAGGGAAAAAAGAAGGCATATTACCTTCAAAGAGCAACAATGGAACTAATAGCTAACTTCTCAAGAGAAGAGTGGAAGAAAACATGACAATCTTCAGAGTGTTTAAAAAAAATTCTCAACTTAGAATTAATTCTATGTCTATGATATATATCCTTGAAAACTGCTGATAAAAAAATAATACTAATTTTTTTTAAACTTGAAATATTTCTTTACTACAATATACAAGTGATTCTTTTAGCTTTAAAAGAATTAGAGGAGGGGCTGGAGCGGTGGCTCAGTGGTTTCAGCGCCTACCTGGCAAGTGCAAGGACCCGGGTTCAAACCCCAGCACCACGTACACAACTAAGTGTTGGAGCAACGAAGGCCATGTGAAAAACTAAATAAAGTTGTTTCTCTCTTTCTCTGTCTCTCTCATTGTCCCTCTCACTTTATTAAAAAAAAAAAAAAATTAGAGGAAAAAATCATAGGAATACATGAAGGAATGAATGCAACAAAAGGAATAAATATAAATCAACAAATATAGATGGCAAAGAACAATTATAATAATGCATGATGGGGTTTTAAATATACATAGAGTTAAAAGGCATTATAAAAAATAAGAAAGGAGGAGTGACCCATGGGATTATAGTGCTCTAAAGATGCATCTGGGATTCTATAAGAATAATAATAATTTCATATTACATTATAATAAGTCAAGGTTAAACATTCTAATGTTTAGAGAAACCAAGAGCTAAAAACTAATAAGCAAATGAAGACAAGGCATAGTATATTAAATCTATTAAAAATTATCTATTTAAAAAGATAAGAAAGGAAAGAAAAGGCAAAATATGTAGGACAGGAAGCCACAAATAATAAAATGGTATACATAAAGCCAAATTTATTAATAAAGATCTTAGTTTGTAAATGAACTAACAATGCAAATTAGAAAACAGATTATTAGATTTGATTGGAACAACCTCAATTATTCAAGAGACATTCCTTAAATGTAAAGTCTGAAATGTCAACAGAATATTAAGAAAAATATTCTACACAAATGCTAACAAGAAGAATGAAAGTTTATTTATACTAGTATCTGACAAACTAAGCAAGGAAAGAAGCAATACAAAAAATAAAGTGGGTATTGAGTAATTATAAAATAATCCTACACTTAGCCAGGTGACATGGCACCTGCCTATAATCCCGTGACTCAGGAGGTTGAAGCAGGAGGATAACAAGTTCAAGATCAGCCTCAGCAATTTAGCCAGGTGCTAAGAAGTTTAGCAAGACCCTGTCTCAAATTAAAAGGGCTGGGGATGTAGTTAAATGGTAAAACACCCCTCAGCTCAATCTCCAGTACCAAAAAGTTTACAAAAATAATCCTACATTTATATGCATCAAAAACATAGTCTCAAACTCTTTAAAATGAAGCTGGGCATTGTGGCACATTCTGACAATCCCAATGACTTGGGAGGCTGAGGCAGGAGAATTCCAGGTTTGAGGCCAGCCTCAGCAACTTAGTGATACCTTAAGCAACTTAGTGAGACCTTGTCTCCAAACAAAAATAAAAGGGCTGGGGATGTGGTTCTGTGTTCACTGGTTAAGTACCCCTAGGTTCAATCCCAGGTTTAAAATATATATATATATATATATGATGAAATTTCACAAACTGAAAAGAAAAACATCAAATCCATAGTGAGAGACTTTAAAGACCTCGCAATAACAAAAAGAAAATAATAATCGGTGAGAGTAAATAACACTGACCCCATCTGATGACCAAGTTGTCTTAACTTGTGGTATGTCAGTGGGTTAGAGAGAAGGAAAAAAAAAGAAGGTGACAGAAAATTGTAGGCAACAACAGCAGAACATACATACTCTTCAAAATCAGTGGAACATTTACCATAAGTAACTATATGGCTATATGGCAGGCTAAAACACAAGTCTCAACAAATTTCAAAGGACTGCAAAAATACATTCTCTGTTACAATAAAATTCATCTAAAATGCTCACACATCACAACGAATTTACTCTAGAAAAACTTAAATATCTGAAAACAATTAGTAGGTATTAAAGGAAAAAAATCATAATGGAAAATATATATCGAGACATTCTATCAAACCATTCAGTTACATAAAAAAGGGTAATCTTAAACAACCAGGCTAGGTTTATTCCAGGTATGTAATACTGATTTTACATCATAAAAATTTATAGATACAGAAATAATATTTGATAAAATTACTCATTTTTTACATTTATCTCACACACACACACACACACACAGCTTGCAAACCAGGAGTAGGAGGGAACCTTTCTTTAAAACTTTTTAACCTAATGCCAATTTTTTTTTGAAAACTTTTTCAATGATGTCAGGATTATGACAAGGGTGCCTACAATCATTATTTCTATGTACCATTAGACAAAAATCCTAACCAGTGCAATAAGGAAAAAAAATTGTAAGTATTGGAAAGAGGAAAAATACGCTGTCCCAATTAAGAAACATCGTAATTTGATTGTGTACAATATGTATGTTATGGTTTGGATCTTAAATGTCTCCCAAAGGTCTATGTGCCAATATGCCAAAGACTTGGTTGCCAGCCTATGGCACTACTGAGAAGGGCCTAGTGAAAGGATGATAGGTCACTGGGAGCATGTCCTTGAAGAAAGACTACAGGACCTTCCTCTCCTCTCTCTGCTTCCCAGCTGCCAAGAAGTGAGCTGATTTGCTCTACCATGTACTCCCACCACAATGTTCTGTTTCATTACAGATCAAAAGTAGAACCAGCAAACCAGGACAGAAACTTCTGAAACTGTTTACCTAACTAACAATGTGGTCCAAAAGCCTTTGAAACTGGTTTGTGGGAAGAATTTAGAAAAGTCTAAAGGAGCCTGATACAGAAAGTCCAGAATGCTGTAAGTAGAGCTTAATGTGCAATTCTGCTCAGGGCTCAGAAGACTGAAAGCTAATAGAAAGGACAATAAAGGCCAGCTTTATAAAATTTCAGTGGGCAAAGACTGTTGGGAATTGGACCAGAGGCTGCACATGTAGCACATGTAGCATCAAGGTAACACAGCATTCAGGCAGTGGCCTGGGTACTGTAGCAGCCTTAAGCTAGATTTACAGTAAGAATCAGAAGCAAACACCACACCAGAAAGATTTGAAAAACTTGCAATTTGACCAGAAAAGGAGTATATTGAAAATTGCAGCCAGCAGGGTGTGGTTGCTAAAGAGAATAGTACTATTTTAAAGAAGCCAAATACTGTACAACAGGACAATAGGAAAGATACCTTAAGAGCATTTCTGGAATCAACAAAACCGCACCCATCACAGGCTCACAAATTTTTGTTTCAGAGGAGAGCTCCAAGGCACCGCTTGCACCAGACTATACAGAGAATTGTTTCCCAGGATTTGTTTCCCTATATTCAGTCTTCCAGGGACTCAGAGGCTTCTGTAGCCATGATTAAAGTGAGCCTTGGGCCAGCAGAAGATCCAGACATCGTCCAAGTAATGTTAGTAAGAGCTATGGGGTCATGGTACTTTCCACCATGATGTCAAAGAAGAAGATCTGGGAAGCCAGGCAATGTGTGGCAGGGTCAGAGTCCCTAAAAGCAACCTCTGATAGGATAATGCATTGTAAAATTGTGAGACCAAAGCTGAAGCTGCAGTGAAGACCCCAGGAAGTTAGAGGTGCCAGTAATGTGGAAGATCTGCAAAGCAGAGCTATAAGCATAAAGAAAGAGAGGAGCCATTTGTGCTTTACTTAGCAAAGCTATAGGATGAGAGCTAACCAAGAACTTTGAAGTTCATATCATGCCACCATGTGGCATGGATTCTAGACATGGATTTAGTGTTTTCTATGCTGTTTTTTTTTTTTTTTTATCTTTCTTTGGTACAATCCTTCCTCTCCATGCCCCTGTTCCTTCCCTTTAGAATGAGAATGTCTACCCTGTGTCATTGAAGTATAAAACCTTCTTTTTGATTTTTATAGGAGCTGACAGCTAAGAGTTTGCCTTGAGTCTCAGAGGCAACTTTAGAATTGCACTTTTAGCAATGCCTGAACAGTTAAGACTCTGGGGACTCTTGGAGATAGACTTAATACATGTTACATGATGAGATGGAAATGAGCCTCTGGAGACCAGTGGCAGTATGTTATGGTTTGGATCTTAAATGTTCCCAAAGGCCCAAATGCTAAAAGTTTTCTTGCCAGCCTATTGCACTATTGGGAGGTGGTAGAATCTTTAGGAGGTGGGACCGAGTGGAAAGAAATAATTGGCATTATCATGAAGGAGATATTGGGATACTGACCCCTTCCTCTCTTTCTTTGCTTCATTGTTACCATGAGGTAAGGAGCTTTGTTCCACCACATGATCCCTGCTATGATGTTTTGCTTTCCACATTCTCAAAGCAAGAGAGCTACCCATGCCAGAAGTGGTGGTGCATGCCTGTAATCCCAGCAATTTGAGAGACTGAGGCAGTAGGAATGCAATTTCAAAAACAGCCTCACCAATTTAGTGAGACCCTATGCAATTTTAGCGATACCCTGACCCAAAATAAAAAGGACTGAGGATGTGGCTCACTGGTTAGGTACACTTGGGTTCAATCCCCAGTACAAAAAACAAAGAGAGAGAGAGAGAGAGAGAGAGAGAGAGATACCGAGCCAACCATGGACTGAAACTGAGTGCTAAAATAAATCTTTCCTCCATATAAGTTGGTTTATTCAGGTACTGTGTCACAGCAATAGAAATATAACTAATAATTATTAAACAGTGTGGACAAAAGACACTGTTAAAATAAAAAAGCAAGCTATGAAACAAGATATTTACAATACATACTTTTGGGGAAAGAACCTGAATCCATGATAAAGAACTTCTAAAAATCAATATTAAAAGGAGATACCAAATAAGAAAAAAAAAAGGAAAGGATAAGTAAAAAAAAAAAAAAAAAAAAAAAAAAAAAAAAAAAAAAAAAAAAAAAAAAAGAAAAAAGAAAAAAGAAAAAGAGAGGATATTCAATGGCCAGTGCAGATATGAAAAATAATTAATACTATTAATCATCAATAATATGCAAATTACAATCACAAGAATGTTCTTGAAAATAGATAACAATAGAAATGTGAAAAACACCAAGTTTGGGGGAAAGACACAGAATAACTAAAACCTCAAGCACTGCTCGATGGAAATAGGTTCAATCACTCTAAAAATCTATTAGGCAGCATTTAACAGTCACATTACTGTACAACCCAGAAATCCAGCAATCAAGTTTCAACCTCAGTGTCTATCTTTCTAAGTGTACCCCCCATACAAGACATACAGATATATGCATTATGTATGCGGATATATGTAACATATATTTATCAAATACATATTCATCAAAGCATACATATATTCACCAAAAAAATCATGAATAAGAGTATTTACAGCATTATTCATAGGAGACCTAAACTGTAAACCCAAATTTTCATCAACAGGAGGAAAAAAAATTGCTACACTGATGTAGGATATACATATATATATATATTTGTGAAAACTAATGAACTACTGCTATCACAAATGCATGGATAAATGTCACAATCTGTTGAGTGAAAGAAGCATACACAAATGAACACATGATATGATATTCTATCTTTTTAGTCTAATAATGATTGGGAAAGGCAATTTTACTTGGGTATTTCCTTTTTCAAATCTGTAAATCTAATAAATTTGAATTTTTAAATACTTTTCAATATATATTACAAAAATATTTTTACTTAAAAATATGTCTAATATAGTCTCACAATTCTACTTCACAAAATATAAAGTAAATCGCTGTGAAAAACCACAAAAGCTTCCTACTGCCCATTTAACCTCCACAACAGCCCCCACTGCTACTGTCATAGAAATCACTGGGGAAAATGTTTGGAGAATTTTGGGTCACTGATGCCTTTGGGTACAGTAAAGATTAAAGATCAAAAGTCATTCAAACATTTGAGCTGAAAGTATATGCATAATAGAATAAAAAGTTAAACCCAACCATAGAGAAAAATCAAGAATTTGCTAGGTCAGAGACTTTTATAAAGGTGTTTTATGGGTAGGTCCCTACTTCTTAAACTGTATTATGCCTATAACACATTTTGACAATTTTTTATGTTGTTACATGTGTAACACAATTTCATGTTCAATACTTCAATATTAACAGGGAGACTACAACTTTCAAACAAGTTGTTCACTAAAAGGTGTGCTATGTTAAATTTAGGTTAAATTTTCTACATATTGATTATAAATACACACAGTATAGCTAGAAAAGAAAAAAAGAACACTTCCTTTTTTTTTTTCCCCCTGCTCTCACGTTTTACTAAAACACAGTAAAATTTCTTATGTGGCCACCAAAGTCAACTGACTGGGCCACAGCACAGGCTAGTTCACATTAGATGAAAGATGAAAAATGGAGATAAAAAAAAGTAGGGTGAAACAAGTTAAGGATAAAAGAGTGTATATTTTCAAAATGAATGAAAAGTCAGGTTGGATTTAAAGAGAAGAATACCAACCAACATATGACTCTGAAGAAAGCAGGAGGGGAAAAACATGTAAAGCAATCATGAACGGATTTAGCTTTACCGAGAAAAATGTACAATGTGGTAGTTTTTTAAAAAAAAAAATCTAAAAATACTTTCATCTCCTTCTATCACTGGATTTGATCAACTTTACCTTTTGTTTTTTTTTTAATATGGGCTCATCTAAGTGACTCACTTATAATGAACAGGACACAACAAAAGCAACATTGCTTGACTCTGGAGGCTCCATCCTAATAGATGATAGGGCCTCCACCTGGCTCACTCCCTGTTCCATGAACTTAGCCAATCATGTCACAAGGAGTCCCAAGCCATGTGCAGAGGTCATCCTGCAGACAGTCTCAGCCAAGATTGAAACTATATACAGTTAGCATCAAAAACAGATATATTAATAAGCAAATCTTTAGATGATTCTAGTCCCCAGACTTGAGCTAAGCTAGCTTAATGTCAAATAGAGCAAAAACAATGTGTCCTTGATGATCTCCATCCAAACTGCATTTTCATAAACAAATAAATATGGTCATTGTTTTATTTTATAGCAAAATAAAGTTAAAATACAATAGGTACAAATGTTTAAAAGAAAGAAGTTAAAGGTGTTCCCATCTGATAGCTTTTATTTTCCTTCGGTTATATGAGGCAAAATCATCACTTGGAGAGAGATAATAGGAAGGTCAGAGAAAAGAATGAAATAAAATTTATGAAGAACTGGAGACAGAGTTGATCAAATTGTCAAGTCATGTTGACAGTCCATTTGAGAATGAGGTCAGTGAATTCATGGTACCCTTCTGCATGGCTCTCTCCAGCAATACTTAGTTCTTCGCTAAAATACTCAAAAAATAGGTAGCCAGTTTATCAGAGTTGTATTTTTGTAACAAAGACATGATAAAAACACAGGGGATCATGTAATCTAAACTGGCTGAAAAAATAAATGAAAAAGTGGCAGGGCTGATAGGTGATGAATAGATAAAAAGTTCTGATGAAGAATGATCACAGAGGAAATATTTTAAAATCAAACAAAAAGAAGAAGACAATGTGACCAGAAGATGATACACCTATTCTTGAGCAATTAATGAATATGACAAGGTTCTTTATGCAACCATATACCTGAAATGAGGTATATAGACCAGGATTGGTGATAACATGGCTAAGAAACTGAGACACCGTGCTGTTGGGTAGGTTAGTCATATAGAATTTAAAACCACTCAAGATGAATGCAGGACTTATATGTAAAGATTGTAAGCTAAGTGCCAAAGTTTTTGATGAATGAAAAGTTAACAACAGATTAGTATACGAAAGCAATAAGAACAAGGAACGTAGTGGTACAGTTCAATTATACAGGCCTCAAATGATGGGTTTTCCAAAGGTCAGGAGCACAAGAATTTTCTTAATCCAATGTCTTCCTATGTGCCTAAGCTCAATCTCTTCCCGAGTAAAAGTGACATAATTTTGATATATAAACATCAAATAAACTATTTTGTGCTAAAGAGAGGGAAAGATTATCAAGTAAATTGGCTATTGTTCCCAAATAGTTAATAACATTCCCAAGAAAGTTTGTCCAACTGGGAATGGGGAGGAGTAGTGCTGATGAACACTTTTAAAATAATGTTGAACTTTTTATCCCTTTAACTGTGATTTTAGCTCCCACCATGACATGAGCCAAGAGCTGTTCCACATTCTAGGAATTCAAACACTAAACAAGGTACTGTTTCTGCTCCCACAGATCACACTGTATTATAGAGGAAACGGTTGAAAAAGAAGCATAAGAGCTTGTAGCATAAGAGCTGCAATTACAGATATAAACATGTCCAATATAAATTCAAAATAGGCTTCTATTTCAGACAGTTTTAACCTACTTAAGAAATGCTGTACTTATTCCTATATAAACTCTTGTTACATTTTCATCCTATTATCAATCTCAAGCACCTATGTATCATTGTATACCTTATCATAAATATCTGTCTCCCAGTTTAAGAACAGGAACCAAGTCACATTTTTATCTGTATCTATGGACTAGCAAAGAACCTGGTAGAAAGTAGCACTGAGTAAGTACAGACTGAGAATGGTTGAAAGACTGAATGAATGACAAACAAATTAATGTTTTCTATATCATTCTGAGCTAAAGTATGGCTTACCTAGTGACCTTAAAACTATCAGTAAAGTAAATTTATATTATTCCCCATTTTTACCTTTCATGATTCAACTCAACAAGGAAGCTGAGCTGGTATTGGAGCATCTAAATTATCAGCATACTTGGACCCTATAAAAGAAGCTAAGTAATATCACTATTAACATGTTCTTTTTCAAGTTTATGGCATACATACAATAATAACTTTCTAATACTATATGATAATCTTCTTAAAAAGAATGCAGTATAAAAACTGAATACTTACTGATACTAATCAAAGCTCAAGACAGACTTTTTAATTTTTTAACACAAAGTCCAGATGAGAAAAACAAGTTTGTCACAGACACAAAAGGTCTAGATTCACCAGCTGTCTTATAAGAAAAAATGTTTTAGATGTCATAAAAATTCAACATGCACATAGCAGGCAATAGTGAATATAATATTAAACTATGGCCATAAAGTCTAGGATGTACATGCTGTTATGGCAAGTCGCATAAAAGATATGACATCTACACTGGGGATTCTACAGCAGACCTAATTTTTTTCTTTCTTTCTTTCTTTCTTTTTTTTTTTTTAACAAACTTAAGTGTATTTTGAAATAAGTTCCAAATTTTTACCCTGCTATTCAAGATCCTTTATGCTCTGAGCAAAGTCTTTCTACTTTATATTCTACCCATCTTCACACACTTGAGGTTTTTTTTTAATTTTATTGAGGAGCTGTATTGTTGTACAATCATAAATGCATATGTAGCAACAATATGATATGCCCATGATCTTAATCCAAAAATCATCCCTACACTACCCACACCCCAATTTCTTAACTCTTCCATATTTTCACCCTATAATGTCTTTATACATAACATTGTGCATTTTCTAGAATTAAATGATTGCATAAGTATTATTTAGCTTCTTAGGGGAGTAAAGAGTAAGCTACATTAGTCCCCCAAGATCCCTATCATCCTTCCCTGTCGCCTCCCTACTGCCTCTTCCCTTCCCCCACCCTACATATCTATGGTTCTCTTAAGATTATGTGTTGCTTCAACTTGGTGAGTCTAGTACATGAGCTTGACCTTTCACCCAAACCTGGTTTTTGCTCTAGCCTCTACAAATGACAAAAAAATTTGACCCTTGAGTCTCCACATTTGTCTAATTTCACTCACCATAATTTCTTCCATTGCATTCATTTACCTCCAAAGGCCATAATATCATTGTTTCCTATACCTGAGTAGAACTCCATAGTATACACATATCACAGATTTTTGGATCAATTCATCCCGTGAAGGTCATCCAGGTTGATTCCATAATTTAGCTACAGTAAATTGAGCTGCTATGAAAATTGAATTTGCTGTGTCACTGTAATGGGCTGATTTTACATCTTCTAGGAAAATACCCAGAAGACTGATAGCTGGGTCATACGGTGGATCCATTTCTAATTTTTTCAGGAGTCTCCACACTGCTTTTGAGAGCAGCTGTACCAGTCTACAGTTCCACCAACAGTGTGCTAGTGTTCCCATCTCCCCATAACCCCTCCGGTATCCATTACTGCTTATATTCTTCATCTTGCCAATCTGACTGGAGTGAGGTGAAATCTTACTATCATTTTGATTTGCTTTCCCTGATTACTAGTGATTTAGAATACTTTCTCCAGTATTCATTGGCTTGCTCAATGTCCTCTGTTGAGAAGCTTCTGTTTAGCTCTCTGGCCCATTTACTGATTGGATTGTTTGTGGTTTTGATATTACATTTTTTTAGTTCTTTGTAAATTTTAAATATTAATCCCGTCAGAAGAATCATAGGCCATGATTATCTCCCATTCTGTAGGTTCTGTCTTGACAGTTTTGACCAATTCCTTGGCTGAGCAAAAGCTTTTTAATTTAATGGCACCCACTCATTGATTTTTTAATTTAATTCTTTTGCTTTAGTAGTTGTGCTGAGAAAGTTATTACCTACACTCCCATATGCTGGAGTGCTGCTCCTAATTTTTCTTCTAGCAGTTGTATGGTAGCTGGTTTAATTCCTAGTTCTCAGATCCATTTCAATTTGATTTTTGTGCAAGGTGAGAGAGAAAGATCTATTTTCAACTTTCTTCAAGTGGCTGTCCAGTTTGTTCAGCACCATTTGTTGAATAGGCTGTCTTTCCTCCATGTTATTTTTTCACCCTCTTTGTCAAAAATCAGATGTTTAAAGATTTATGGGTTTGTTTCAGAGTCTTCTATTCCATTGGTTTTCATGCCTATTTTGGTACCAATACCATGCTGCTTTTGTTAATACAGCTCCATAGCATAATTTTTTAGATCAGGTATCAAAACCATCCGCTTTGTCCTTCTTGCTTAGAAATGTTTTGGCTAATCTGGGTTTCTTGTTATTCCAAATGAATATGAGAATTGCTTTTTCTATATCTGTAAAGAATGACATTGGTATATTGATAGGGATTGCATCGAATCTGTATAGGGCTTTTGGCAGAATGGCTATTTTAATTCTATTGATTCTGTCTAACCAAGAACATGGAACATTTTGCCATCTTCCCAGGTCTTCTTCAATTTCTTTCTTCAGTGTTCGATAATTTTCATTGTAGATATCTTTTACTTCCCTTATTAGATTAATTCCCAAATACTTTACTCATGTTGAGGATACTGTAAATGGAACCATATTCTGATTTCTTCTACTCTGTTATTGTTAGCATATAGGAAAGCTTTTGATTTACAGGCATTGATCTTGTAGCCTGCTACTTTGCTAAATCTGTTTATAAGCTCAAGCAGTTTTCTGGTGGAGTTTTTAAGATCTTCCAGATACAGGATCAACAAAAACAGATAGTTTGACTTCTTCTTTTCCTATTCCTATCCCTTTGATTTCCTTTTCTGGACTGATTGGTCCAGCTAGAGTCTCAAGGTCTATATTGAATAAAAGTGATTAGAGCGGATAGCTTTGTCTTTTTGTTGTTGTTGTTGTTGTTGAATATGGACTACAGTTAAGGGCGAATCATTATCAAACAATCAAGAACAAATGTATATTCACATAGTTAGCCAAGGATAATGCCATTCCATGGTTTCCCCCCTTGTGTTCCCCATGGTTCTGTTTCCCCCAATTAAACTCCTGTGTTAAATAGACTTCTTGTGGAGGTCGGAGGTTTACCTGAGTTGATTCCCCCATACTCCCTCCCTCCAGTCTCTTTGATATCTTTCCTATTCCCTTCCCCTTCCCAGCCCTCCTCCCTACATCTCCAGGTATCCTAGGCAAGGTTCCCCCTGTTTGTCTTGTTGCCAAGTTTAGAGGAAATGCTTTCAGCTTTTCTCCATTTAATATTATACTAGGTGAAGGTTTATCATATATGGCCTTTACATAGTTACAATATGTTCCTTTGATCCTTATCTTCTTCAGAGTTTTGAGCATAAATGGGTGCTGTATTTTATTGAATGCCTTTTCTGTATCTATTGAGATAATCATATGGTTTTTGTCCTTAATTGTTTAAGTGATGAATCACATTTATTGATTTGCATATGTTGAACCAGCCTTGCATCCATAGAATGAAACCCACTTGATGGTGATACATTATCTCAATGTGTTTTTGAATGAGGTTTGCTCAAACTTTATTAAGGATTTTTGCATCTATGTTCATCAGGGATATCTCCAGTTTTCATTTCTTGATATGTCTTTATTGGTTTTTTATGTCAGGGTGTCAGTGTTTGGGAACGTTCCATCCTCTTCAATTTCTTAGACTAGCTTAATAAGGAGAGGTGTTAATTCCTTCTCATAGATGGGGTAAAATCCAGCAGGGAATCCATCAGGTCTCAGGGATTTCTTCTTTGGAAGGCTTTTCATTGCTATATGGATTCCAGTGCCTATGATTGGGCTATTTTGGCTTTCAATATCATCCTGGGTCAATTTAGGGATGCTGTATGTGTCTAGAAATGTGTCTACGTCTTCCAGATAATCTGAATTAGAAGACTATAGTTTTTCAAAATAGATTCTGATAATCCTTTAGATTTCCTCAGGGTTAGTGGTAATCGCTCCCTTTTCATTGGTAATTTTGTAGATTTTTGCTTCATTTCCCTCCTTCTTTTAGTGAGATTACCAAGAGGCTAGTCAGTTTTATTTAGTTTTTTGAAGAACCAGCTCTTTATTTCATTGATCCTTTTGATTATTTTTTTGGTTTTGATTTCACTGATTTCAGCTCTGATCTTGATTATTTACTGCCTTCTGCTGGCTTTGAGATTAGATTGTTCTTCCTTTTGTAGATAGTTGAGGTGGAGTATAAGGTTTTTTATTTGTGATATCTCCTGATTTTTAATGTAGGCACTCAGTGCTATGAATTTTCCCCTTCAAAATTATTTCATGGCATCCCAGAGGTTCCTATATACTGTGTCTTCATTCTCATTTGCACCTAGAAATTCTTAATTTCTGCTGTAATGTCTGCTTGGATCCATTCTTTTAATAGGGTATTATTCAATCTCCATATATATGTATGTTTTCTGTTATAATTTTTGCTATTAATTGCTAGAATCATGGCATCATGGTCTGATAAAATACATGGAGTAATTTCTACTTTTTTTAAGAGACAAGGACAGTAGGAGAGAGAGAAAGAATCAATATAGTTTTTCATATGTCTTTCATTGCTCAAATACTTCATTGTGTACGTGGTGCTAGGGTTTGAACCCGGGTCCTTGTGCATGCCAGGCAAGGACCAAAACTGCTGAGCCACCACTCCAGCCCCTAATTTCTACTTTTTAATATTTGCTGGGATTTCCTTTGTACACTAGAATATGATATATTTTGGAGAAAGAACCATGCACTGCTAAGAAAGTAAACTCAGCCAATTTGGGGTGGAGTATTCTATAGATGCAGCAGATGCAATTTCAATTATGCTAGTTTACCAACTCAATGAGTGCATTTCTATCTTTAAAAGAACCACAAATTTCATTCATAAAATCATTTGATTAGATACAGAGCATTACTGAATCTAATTTATTACAGAAAAGTGAAAACAAATTACCATGGAAATTTTCTATACTGTACCTCCTGCAAGATTTTCATAACTGTGTTTTAACTTATCCAAATCTGACCAAACTATGAGATACATGAATGTAACTCTTTATCTTCATCTAATATACTAAAAATACACTAAAAGTAATTTAAGCTTTACCTCCATATCAAGATAGAGAGAGAGAGACAGACAGAGAAAGAGAGAATCAGTTTTTTATTTATGTTTTTATGTGGCTTTCATTACTCCAACACTTCACTGTGTACATGGTGCTGGGGTTTGAACCTGCATCCTCACGCATGCCAAAAAAGTACCATAACCACTGAGGCACCACTCCAGCCCAAAATAATATTATTTGCATGACAGCAGTACTTCAATGTTAGCAAGAAAATCTTAGGAATACTGGTGATTATTTTGGCAGGTGTAGAGAGTCCAAAGGAATGATAACTTATAAAAAGAATAAAAACAAAAAGCATTAGATTTTTCTAGCTTTTTAAATGGTTAAATATACTATCTGGAAAAAAAATACTACCTGAATTTATAAGCAAAGATATTTTCACCTTTAAACATAAGTGAAATATATTTATTCTCTAAGGCCAGTTTATATCCAGATTTTACTGTTACTTACTTTTATTTAATAACTATCATAAGTCTTGGAAAAATAGTACATGGGTGTGGTGTTCCAAGTTTAGGTAAACAATCACAGATTTTCTCTGCCTATTCTATTTGATTTTAAATATTTTAATCATGTAACCCTGATTTTTTCCAAATAGACTAGTTCTACATTTTTAAGTCTATCCTCATTATGATCAAACTTCTCTTTTCTTTCTCATATGAGCTACTTCTGATCTAAACTGTCTCTAGTTTTGCTATATGCAAAATACTACCAACTATACATAGCACACTAAGAATTTTAAGAAAATTGTAGGTTTTATTTCCAATACTCTTCCCGGAGGTCAACATTTAGATGGTTCCTTTTTACCTGCAGTAGAATACAAGAATGTCCTCAAAGATTAGTACAATTATTCATAAATTCTTAGGTCATAATTGAAAGATCATCACTCCTTAAGTATGAGTTAAAATTTTTCCCTCAATATAGCTGCCTTAGATTTATTTGCTCATACTGAGGTTCATTTTCCATCTCTCTAACCACATACTTTTTTTTAAAGAGAGAGTGAGAGAAATAATCTATTTTATTTATTTATTTTTCATCTGGTTTTAGTTATTCAGACACTTAGTTGTGTATATGGTGCTGAGGTTCAAATCCAGGTCCTCATGTGTGCTAGGCAAGTGTTCTACCATTGAGCCACTGCTCCAGCCCCTACTCACAAAAATTTTTAAGAAGTTTCTATAACTTATTTCCGAATCTTGCTGCCTTTTTTTTCTTTTTTTGAGGTACTGGAATTGAACCTAAGGGTATTCTACCACTGAGCTACCTAAACCCTGGCCCCAGCCTTTTTTGTTTTAGTTTTCAAAATTTAAGATGGTCTTGCTAAATTGCTTAGGGTCTAATTTGCTGAGACTGGCCTGGAACTTGTGATTCTCCTGGTTTGGCCTCTCCAATTGAGATGACAGATGTGTATTACCACAAACAGCTCCAGATCTTTCTACTTTAAGTGTACATTTTTTCTTCTAATAAATAAACTGGGCATGATGGCACAAGCCTCTAATCTCAGCAACTCAGGAAGCTAAGGCAGGAGGATTAAAAGTCTGAGATCAGCCTTAGCAACTTAGTGAGACCTTATTTCAAAATGTGTGTGTGTGTGTGTCTGTGTGGGTGTGTGTGTGTGTGTCTGTGTGGGTGTATAAAAAGAACCATTAGATTATGATGCTAGAAGAGACTACAATGTCATCATCTACTCCCCCCATTTCAATTTTATACCATACATTGGAGACATTAAAACACATCCAAGGGCTGAAGATACAGCTCAGTGCTTGCCTAGAATGCAAAAGGGCTTGGGTTCCATCCCCAGTACCATAAAATCAATCAAACAAACAAAAAAACATTTATCCCAAAGTGATATACTAGAATGTATTAGAAAACACAATTAAGGGGATTGAGTGGTGGCTCAGCAATTACGGCGCTTGACTGGCACGTGCGAGTACATGAGTTCAAACCCCAGCACCATGTACACAAGGAAGTCTTGGGGTAATAGAGACTAAATAAAATAAAAACTAATTAAAATTGATTCTGTGTGTCCCTCTCTCAAAAAAAAAGAATTAATTTTTTTCTTACTTTTGATTAAATTACACATGAGCTTTTTAACATCTATTTTGAAGGACTTGGGAAAGAAAATTGGCATTTACTTAGTACATAATACAGGTCAGTACCAACTTCTACATGTGATTTCCACTACTATAGCTCAACAGTTTACAGGCTGCATACTTATATTAACAAAAAGGATAAACTTTTAGCAGTTATAGTTCTTAATTTATAGAAGTTATGCCAGATGTAACAGTTTCTCTAGTTTCTAAACATCTGGCATTGAAAACAGGAATAACAAGAGGATGAAAGGCTGGTAATGTGGCTCAGTGGCAGAGTGCTTACCTCACATGCATGAAGCCCTAGTTTCCATCCCCGGTACCACACACACACACAAAAGGATAAAATGTGGAGGTCCCTTGACCATCCATGGTCATTTTACCCCCATGACTGGAAGAACAAAAGACAACTCACATATATGACAACCAATCAGTATTATTTCTCGGAAATGCTGTGGCATCCTGAGTTCAGTATGCCCTTCCCCCAGGCCAAATCTGTTCTGCCCTGAATTCATTTCCTGACTCTTGCTGGAATCAAAACCCATCCACCAAGATACTGAAGCTAAAAACTTCTGAAGAATTCCTTTCTTCATTCCTCATATGGATAAAATATAGTCTGCTTGTTTTTATTTTTCAAATTTTTCCTATTTCAGATCTTGTTCTCCATTCCTGTCTCTACCATCTTGGGAATACCCTCACCCAGATTACTAAAGAAGTCTTCATGCCTGCACTCCATTTACTCCATAGTGATTCATCTTCACATTGCCAGAAAAGTAATTTCTTTAACATCCAAATTTTATCATGTCTCTCCCTGATTTCAAAGCCTACAATAGCTCTGTATTGTCTACAGGATTAAATTCAAACTCTCCATTATGTGCTTCTCTGTCCATTTCTTCAGTCTCATCTTTCAATTTACAACCTCCTTTCTTTCTACCATCAACCTCATACTACCTAATTTAGTCATAATGGATGACTTCCTTATCGTGAATATTCCCTGCTGTTTCACTCTGAATCTTTGCTTACTTCGTGCCTCTTCAACTCAGAATATCTTTCCTCTGGTAATTCCTCTAGGGAATGTTTTCCATTTTCAAGTTCAACTCAGGTATCATCTCTTTGCAGTCCTTTATGAACCTCATTCTCCTTATCCCAGTGGAAATGACCCTTCTTTCCCTTGGTTCCCCAACTGAACTTCTATGCAATGACTTGTTTGTTGTCTCTCCTCCCAAGAGAGACAGGGAGAAATAGGTACTGTGTCCTAGTCAGTCTTAATTCCTATAGTCATATATTTTCTGTCACACTGGAGCCCCATTATGTGTACTGAATAAATGAATGAATAAAGCATCAAAGAAAAGATCTATATAAGATACTCTTGAAGAGATATTTTATAAAGAAAGATTAAATATTAAAAATGTTATTGACCTATGGATTTTTACCTTCCATAAATTCCACATTTTTCTATCATAATTTTTCATTAAAAATTTAGGATTTATTCATCTGAGATATGGTCACATATGTATGCAAATATTTATTACCACCTACATACATAATTTCAAACACTAATTGTTTTATTTTATTAATTTATGGAATATCAAAATTAATTATGGTTAACTCATCTCTGTAGGAATCTTAATGACTATTGGCTTACCTAGGATTGTCTCATGTGCTACTTCTGCCACTGAAGCATGGTTTATTTTTCTAAGCTGGCTTTCATGTCTCTTCATTATTCTGCTGTCAGCAATAAAAATCAACAATCAGTCTATGTCTAAGTAGAGGACCCCGAGTAGAAAAGGAAATATGGCTCCTGAATACAAGATAATTTTATACAGCAGATAATCTATACAAAGAGAATCGCAGAATCAGAGAATTACATGTAATCTATACAAAGAGAATCGCAGAATCAGAGAATTACATGAGCTCATACGTATTTATCATCAAAACTGCATAGCCTTTGACTTTCTTTTTGCTTTTTTAACCCAAGGAAGGCTGCTACCCATATACCAAATTGGAACAAATATCTGCTACTGATTATCCTTAAAAAGCAAGTTTGATAAATTCTGGTTCAAAGACATAAGATATAAGAAATCACTAAATTTGTTCCTAATCAACACTTAATTTTACAAAAGTTTTCAACACATGTATGTTCACTGAGATTCACTATTGAATACTAGAAAATTTTAATTCTAACATGCCCCCCAAAAGAATTTACCTTGTAATTAATTTTATAAATTATATACAGATTACTAAACGATGATAATTTGTTCACCTAAGTCTATAAATGCTCATTTGGAAGAAATGCTGAGTAAGTTTCAAGAAAATTAAAATTCACAATTTTACACATACCTGAGAGTTCCACAAATTACCAAGATTACAGAAAGATAGGCTATGTTCTAAACCTGTGTTGTACCACATACCAAATACTAAATCGTGTTAAGTTAAAAATTCATTTCTTCAGCTGCACTAGTCACATTTCACATGCTCAAGAGCCACATGTGGCTACCCATTACTACACTGGATCTCAAAGGTAACAAACATTTCCATCATCACAGAAAGTTGGATTGGACAGCACTACTCTAACCCATGGTAAAAATGCAAAATTCTAAATACTTTAAATGGTGATATAAGGAGCCAGGTGTGGTAGTGAACACTTGTAATCCCAGCAATTTGGGAGGCTAAGGCAGGAAGATTCCAAGTTTGAGGCCAGCCTCAGCAACTTAGTGAGACTGTCTCAAAATAAAAAAGTGAATATAGCTCACTGCAAAGTACCCTTGGGTTCAATCCCCAGCACTGCAAAAAATGGCAATACAGTTTAAATAATAATTTTCTGGGTGGTTTAAGAGGAAGCGAAGGTGTATATTTTCAAATTTAAAAAAACAAAACTATCAATGGTAATGAAGGCTTTAATTATATAAAATTAATATTACATAATTAATTTGAAATTTCATCATACTTAATCAAAAGACTTGAGGTAATTTAATCCTTCATCTTTGTTTTTATAGACAATAAAACTCAATTCTGAGAATAACACAGGAAAAAATAATCTTTCTCATTTATTTAATATATCCAAATAAAGTCATTATTAAAAGCAACCAAAATAACTGATAACAAATTGAATCAAAGTCTAAGGTACTCTGTGTGCCTCAGAATTTGCTTTTCCATTGGATACTTTTCCTGTTCAGCATACTAGTTAGGATTTCAGGTTCTGGAGTAAGAGTGCCTACATTTGAATGATATCCCTGGACTTACTAGGTACGTAACCTTAAACAAGTCACTTAAAGGTTTTTGAGCCTCCATTTCCTCATCTGTAAAAGGAGAAAGAAATTTTCTACTTCACAAGGTTGAAAAGATTATGTAGAATCATGCAGGCAAAGCACTTGGAGAACCTGGCACCTATCAGTCCTGAAAAAACATTCACTACTAAGAAATTTGTATTTTTCTTGAACCTAATCTGCTACTTCAAATTTCCATTCGTCTTTAAGTTCTTTTTTATTGAACCCAGCAACAATTAACTTTTGAGCCACATCCACAGCCCTTTTCATTTTTTATTTTCACACAGATAGAGTATTGCTAAATTGCTCAGAGCCTCACTAAGTTGCTGAGGCTGATTTTGAACTTGCGATCTTCCTGCCTCAGCCTTCCCAGCCGCGATTACAGGAAAGTGCCACCATGCCCAGCATAAATGTAATATTTTAAAAAAGGAAATAAACAAAAGCCTATCCCAGGCTAAATAAAGTGACATGTGTTCTTTTGTGTCGGTGACTGTGGGTGAGTAAAAGGTAGCAAACTAAGTAAAACAATCTTGAATGATAACAGAATTATATCCCCATATTTCTAAAAGTTTATGCTTCTGTATATTGACTTCTCTTTTAAATAACTGTCAATTTGAAAGCACTTATTTTCAATAGTAATTTAAACATGTAGGTAATGATTAAGTTGTTCTTTCATTAAATTCTGAGACACATCAATACATCAATACAACAAAACAACAGGTAATGCTATCTCCAGAAACTACAGAGATGATAATGGAATTTCCCTGGCTTTCAGGTCTTCCCCAGAAAATGTTTATTTTATGAATTAGAGGGATAGGCTTTAATAGAGTACAACAAACCAAAACCCTTCTCAAACATCTTTATGCCCAACTTCACTCTTCAGGAGTATTTTTTGAACTAAGTTCTAGAATCACCTGCCTGTGTAAGGCCTGGCCTTAACTAAATCTCAAATTTTAACCAACTTGATTACTTTTCAATCAGCTCTTTGCACCAAATACTTTCCTAGTGACAATTTTCAGGGTTCTAACTTCACTTTTATAACGTTAGCATTTACATTTTGCCTTTCAGTTAACCGTTACAAGTACATCTTCTCTTTCACACTACATAGTCAAATGTTTAAGTTTTTGCTTACAGGGTCACCAATGGAAACTAAAATACTTGGTAAATATCTTGAAATTTCATGTATTCATTGATTATTTAGTGATGAAGAAGGTAGTCAGAGTATCAGATCTATTCCTTACTCTACTATTATTAATAGTAATGATCTCAACGCCAGTTTATTTGGCTTTGAAATGAAATGATTGCACAGACTGATTTCTAAGATCACATATGTTTCTAAAAGTTTATTCTATGTATCAAGTGAAGTTTAATAACTACAGTCAGCTTTTGAATACAAATTTTCAATAGTAATTCTTTTTAAAAATACATAGAACAGTTAGGTATAAAAGGAGAGAAGTTATGCTTTCATTAAATTTTAAAACACAATACAATGTTTTTGTTAACTACAGTAGAACAGTAATACACACCTGCTAACATTGTACCATGTGAAACAACAAACATTGATCAACATATGATATTTCAAATAACTCTCCCTTGTAGACATCACCAGCTATCTTCTTTTGTCACATTGAAACTTTTTTTTTCCAATTATTATAATGAGCTTCAGTTTCCATAAATAAACTTACACGAAAAGCTGGCTAACATACTTTATGGCTGCTACTAACACTTAAAACTTTGGAAATAATTATTCATAGAAATAATTTAAATATGTTTAGATAAACATTTAAAGTTTTCACTCTGTTTTCCACAAATAAATGGTCCAAGATTATGCCACAGTTACAAGTTCCAAATTATCACTCTCTAGGGGGAAATTGATTTGGTAATGGAATGACAGAAATATATAGAAAATAAAAGAGTATACTATCATTATTTAAAGTATAAACACTGTATAGGATAGCTCTTACTGAGAAAACCAGTGATATGATTCAATTACCAAGCATACTTTTGACACACAATCTGCACAGTTTTCTCTTTAACAGAATTTAAAATTAACAGAGAAATGACACTTTATCAGGTACAAGTGATTCTTCATATTTCTCACGTTCTTTACACTTATATAGTTACTACATTTGTGTAACTAAAGAAAATAGCAGGTTCCGCTCCTGCATCGGCTAGTTAAGTGTTTCATGTCACACTCTAAAGTATGTTCATTAATAGTTTGTATGGTGGATGGTAGTTCATGAAACTTTTCTGGAACTCCTGAAAATTAAAACCGTACTGATGAAACATTAACCATACACTCTGTTCTCATTATTCATATTAAACAAAATGAATGACTAAATCCTACTTTATTCATACAGGAAAAAAAGCTGTTTTCTTCAAACCAAATTATAAAATTAGCCTAATTCTTCTCGTACAAACATAGAAACATTAAGATATTTACATGAATTTGAACGAATAAATTCCCAGGCTCACTTCAAGTGCTCAGCTGTCATTTACTCCCGGTGATACAACAAACAGCAAAAACTGCTGTTCAGTCATTCTGAATCATAACATCTTGAACGGTACATCTTTCTTCCACCATTTTCACAACCATTCTGCTACGTGTATGTTTATATATACAACCACAGAGCCACACAGAAGTTCAGTTTTCACGACCCTGCCGCCCCAGCCGCGGGTGTTAAGTGTCGAAGGCCCGCACTGAGCTCTCGGAAGACATCACCCGCGTTCTAGAAGCTCTTCAGCTAGAAAGCCCTCTAAGTTTACAGGTACTGTGGCAGATTCTCGGATGTCTAGGGAAAAGGCAAAGCTGCCTAGCTTTTTGTTTTGTTTGTTTTTTCTGTAATGGATGAAGCTGCTGTTTGCTCCTGTGTTTTCCATTCCTAACCCGAAGAGACCAAGAGCGAGGGCTCCGGATTACCCTCACCTGCGGAGCCACCCGAGCAGCCCCTCTCGTCGCGGATGGATGGGGCTGCACACAGTGATGGAGGGAAAAGAGCCGACTCTACCCCCAGCACTACCTGTAGCTTCCCAGGAGGGGTTGGGGGTGTTGCGAGAGGACCGAGGGGCGCGAGGACACCAGGGACTTCTTGGCCCGGACCATATTAGGGGAAGCGCTCCGTGTGTGAGGTCCTCCGCGCTCCGGGGAGAAAGGCAGCCGCGGGGATCGCAGTGCCGCGGCTCCCTCCATCCGGCCTCCGGCGCGCAGCCCTCGCCCCGGCGCTGGGGAGGGGGCGGGGGAGGACGGCGGCCAGTCCCCGGGGCCCCCTGGGACGGCTCCCAGCTGCCGCCGCAGGCCTGGGCCGTGCGCGCGGCCTCCGGGGCTCCGACTCGGGGGCGCTCGGGGCCCCGCGCCGGCCTTCCCGGCGGGAACCCAGACCCAGCCATCCACTCACCGCTCTCCACCTCGCTGCCTTTCTTGGCGGTCGCCGCGTTTCCCATGTCTGGGGCGATGGCAAGAAGGGGTCGGGGAGGGGAAGAGGGGCTGGGGCCACCCCGCCACTCCAGAGACTGAGGCAACTCCTGCTGCTGCACCGGTCAGAGCGATGAATGCGCGGGTCGCTGGGGCCCAGAGTCCGGGCAGGCAGACCCAGCCGGGTCCGAGGAGAAGGCGTCAGCGAACTCCCCGGCCGTAGTAGCGGCGGTGGTGGCGGCAGTGGCGGAGGTGGCGAGCAGACACTCCCCCTTTCCCGGACCGCCCTCCCTGCGCGCCCCCGGCAGCCGCGCTCCCGGGGCTCGGCCTTGGCCCCGGGAGGTCTCCGCGGGCGCGCGCCCGGAAGTGACGTGCGGGCCGGGACCCCACGGGCGGGCGGTGGACCCCAGCGCTGCTTGGCGGAGGCGGCGGCGGTGACCGGTCTCCGTGCCGTGGCTCCTCTGGCTGGCTTTCGGGCGCTCATCCCGGGATGGCGGGAGGCATCTTGGAAACCGTTAGCTTAGAAAAACAGATCCCCGCAGCCTGGCGATCCCTGGGCTGGGGAGACAGCCTCGAGTGACCGTGCCGAGGGGCGGTTTGCTTTCGCGTGGCCCGCGTCTCGGAGGCTGCGGTCTGCACCCAGCCCAGGTCGGGCGGAACTTCTCTGTCGGGTTGAAGAACGCCCGCGGGGGAACCTCGTCCTGCCTCCGGACTCCTGCGTGCGCTGCAGACCCCGTGGTCAGCATCAGTCTCCGGGAAATGCCTGGTCTCTAATCGTGACTGGTTGGAGTTTCCTTTTCCCTTCCACTTGTGGGTACTCCCTGAACCCACCACGTTGTTCTCCCGGTTCTTAGGCTTCGCTCAGGAGCCCTCAGTGCAGAGTGTGATGTTCACTCAGAGGTTCACTCATCTTGGCATTACCTAATTTCTCTCAAACGTTTTGTCAGATTTCCCAGAAGAAATAAAGGAAAATATTACTGTTTTAGCAGTTTGTTAATGTGCGTCATCACATTTAGCAACCTTGTGTGTAGATTGCAAAATAAATACATTCCCAAATGTATTTTTATTAATATACATCGTAGAGCGCTTGAATTTGCTATGAATTTGCTATGAATTTGCTTGAATTTGCTATTTTATCTAGCTTTTCACACGGCCTTCAGTGCGCTGACACTTCGTTGTGTGCATGTTGCTGGGATTTTAACTTGCAACCTTGCGCTTGCCAAACAAGCACTGTAACTGCCGAGCCATGGCTCCAGCCCTGCTATGAACTTTTTATGTGGACTTCTAGTAATTTTCTTCTATTTCCCTTTGAACTTTGTGAATATGCATTCCAAATATAGAGTAGAAAAATTAACTTCTGGAGAGACAGAGGCCACAGTACATTTATTTTGTGTCTTCAGAGCACTAAGCACGGTAGGTTTTATTGGATACCTGTTGAAGTAAGTTGAGGAAATTTCTCTGAATTTTTAAAAGATTCATTACTAACAAAAATAGTATGGTAACTGTAGAAACTTCTCAGTAATTTTTTCCTGCTATTTATTTCTTGTTGTCAATTCCATTAAATTAATATTTACATCATGTATACTATATTACAAGTGCTGTGCAAATACTAACTCATTTGATCCTAAGAATCATGAGATTTGTACTATTAGTATCTTTGTCGAATGAGCAAATTGAAGCAAAGAGAAGTAACTTGCCCCAGGTTACACAGCTATTATTCCAAAGAAGCAGGAATTAAACTGAAGCAGTTAAAGGCATGCCATTTCAAAATATGCCAGACTGGTAATGTTGAGTATTTCAACCTGAAATCCCTTGAGCAACTGTAACTTTAGAAAGGGCCACCTGGGCCTAGCAAAATGGTGCAGGCCTGTAATCCCAGCCACTTGGGAGGCTGAGGCAGGAGGATCAAATTCAAAACCAATGTCATAAATTTAGCAAGACTCTGTCTTAAAATAAAAATAAAAAGGGCTGGGGAAGTGGCTCAGTGGTTAAGTGCCCCTGGCTTCACTCTCAGGTACCAAAGAAAAGGGGTGGGGGTTGGGGGGAGAAAGGGCCACCTGGCCTTTCACTACATACAGCAAGTCATAGTCTTTGGGGGAGGTGTATTCTTTATATGCCAAAGCCAGAAAAGAGCCTCAGGTACCAGACACTGGTAATTGAGGCTGCAATGAACCTGAATAAACAGACTCTTTGACCTAACTCTTATCTTCTACAGCTTTTTGCTGCTGTGACCAAAAGACCTGACTTGAACAATGTAAAGGAGGAGTTTGAAGCTCTTAGGTTTCACAGGTCTTAATCTATAGTTTAAGCCAACTCCATTTCTCTGAGTTGAAGGTGAAGCAGACAATCAAGGCAGAATGGTGTGGCAGAGGAAAGCAGCCCAGAACATGACAATCAGGAAGCAAAAAACTCTTCTAACCAGTGACAAAATATATAATCTAAAGGCTGACACCCAGTGATCCACCTCCTCCAATCACACCCGACTTACAGTTATCACCCATTTAATACATTCTGGGGATTAATGCACTGATTAGGTTAAGGTTATTATAACCCAATTATTTCACCTCTAAACATTATTGCATTGTCTCACACATGAGCTTTTGGGGGACACCTCATAGCTAAACCATAACACTTCTACATTTCTTAGATCTATCTCTTAGTAATGTCTCTAGATTTTGTTGCTCTAGTCCAGATATCCATTTGTCTGAACATTTCTTCACAAATCTGTGGTTGTTTGTCTAAAAAGTACAAAAGCATCATGCTTTGGTCATTTCTTCTGACTTCACTTTTTGGTGTAGATGCCATGTGCATGTAAAATGAATAAAACTTTATGCTTCTCTATCGTTCATCAATGCATGTATTAATTGGGTTCCCAGATCCAGCCAAAAAACAGACATAAGAACTGGGGTGGAATTAAGGGAATTTTTCTCTCCCTTATGGAATCAAGGTGAATTATTGTCCATAATGTTGATCGGACACCTTTGGATGTATGGTAAATTACATTTCCTCCATCTGAAATCCCATTGACTTGAGAGGATAAACAATGAGTCTACTACCTGAGGGTATTCTGTATGGATCCAGTATCATTATTTACTGAACTATTTCATGGATTCATTAAATTCAAACAAAATAAAAATAATAGGAAAACAATGATTTGAACTAGATGATGTGAAATTTTTGTCTCAGCATGCAACTGTGCCATTTCCCTTTAAACTCATTTAGGTTTGCTTATGTGATATTCTGCCCTACATATATAAAAATTCAACGAATAGCAACAAAGCACCTATATACCAAATTTTTATATATTCTGTCCTAGAAAGAATCTTTTTAGAACCTATAATACCCCTATTGTCCTCATTGGGGTGAGTTTCAAATGTAAGCCTCCTTAAAGCCAGTTGCAATAATAAAAGAGTGGTTGTATGCTTAATTTGTTACTTAGCATTATTTTGAACTCCAGGTGTCTCATAAGAGGGCAACCAACTGTTTAGTAAATCATTAATTTGCAAAGGAGATGTTTGACAGCTCTTAGGAAGTTAGGTACACCATAATCTTATCAGAAAATTCATAAGTAAAGCAAAATATTCAGCTTTGTAAAACTGTCTCCCTTTCTCTTTTGATTTAACCTTATCATTGAATAAGGAAATAAATTATTTGTTAATAATAGAGAATGTTTTAATTAGCTTTTTTGCTGCTGTGACTAAAAGACCCGAGAAGAACAATTTTAATAGAAAGGGTTATTTAGAGGTTACGGTTTCAGAGGTCTCAATCCACAGAAGGCCAGCTCCATTCCTTGGGGATGGATGGAGATGAGGCTGAAGATCTCTTGTCAGAAGAGTGTGGCAGAGGGAAACAGCTCTAGGCAGGCTCCAGGAAGCAGAGAGAGAAAGCAACTAAACTTAGTTCACCAAATACATACCCCAAAGGCATGACCCCAATGACCCACCTGCTCCAGCTACACTCTACCAGCCTACAATTACCATACAATTAATCCCTATCAGGGGATTAATTCACTGATTGGGTTAAGGCTCTCATAACCTAATCATTTCCCCTCTCAAGTCTGTGTGTTGTCTCCCATATTGAGCTTTTGGGGGACACCTTTCATTTAAACCATAGCAAAAAAAAAAATGATCAGCAATCTAAATTGAATGCAATTTTTCTTTACACCATTATTTTTGTTTCTTAGTTTACACTGTTGCTATGGTTCAAGGAGATTGTACTTCAAAAGTATAGATCGGTAAATAGTTTTTGATTGCTTAACATAACTTATTACTTGTAATTACATACAAAATGCTTTTCTAATAATGAAAAGCATTATTGGAATTGATTGCTTATGTAACATTTAAAAGACTTTCAATAGTTTCTTCTTCTCCCCCCTCTCTCTCCTCCCCCCCATTTTTCTCCTCCTCTTCCTCTTCCTCCTCTCTTTTCCTCTTCCTCTAAATTCTACAAAGGGCAGAAATCTCATTAACTGTCCAGCAATGCTTGAATGATTAGAGCTAGCATGGAGCAATGGCTCTCCATGGCCACTGATGTCTTTGCTGTACTATAGATAAGCATAGAAGCAGAACTATAGCTTGTTTCCCTGGGGAAGCAACCACAGTAAGAAGGGAGTTATACAGAGAAAAGACTTAGAGTTTACTTCCATATATTTTTGCTAATCTGAGAACATGCCCACTGTGGAATAGAAAAAATTGTAGCACTGGCAGCTGCTTCGGAAATAATCATCTATTTTCTAATGCTTCATAAAACATTTTCATATGCCATTAATTTTTCAGATCTCCACAACAAAACATACAGAAGCAAAATATTTTATATATATTTAAAAAGATATCTATCATATAAATTATGTAAATAAGACAAATTAAACTTGTACTATCGTATAAATATGATACAAAGCAGTAGTAATAAAAGATTGAAAGCTCTTAATTGATTTTCTGTCCTGAGTGACAGAATAACAGAGATCAGAAATGAAGGAGATAAAATGTTTTTAAATTAATGACATGAGTTAGGCCAAGTGTGAGTTGGTAGTGGAATATGAACATTAGGGATGATGAATGGCAGGAAAAGGAAAACTCAGATCAACAGAAGACTTGTGAATAAAATATGTATTGTCCTATTGTGTTCATGTATGAATATGTAACAACAAATTCCATTATTATGTATAAGCATAATACATAATTATAATTTATTTTTAAATAAAATATTAAAATAAGTACAATTTTAAAAACTTTTTAAAAGATGAGAGTCAAAAGCCACAGTTCTGAATGAAACAGAAAATGTAAACAACAAACAAAGGCAACTAAGAATGGACAATTATAAAGCAAAGGAGAGAGGAATCAGAAAAGGAGCCTGGTGTAGTAGGAACTAGTTGTGGTCAGACAGATTCGAAGGGAGCTAGAAAATGCAGTCATAGAGCTCAAGAAAGTTAGAGGAGTATCTATTCAGTTGACCACATGGTAGAAACAGACTCTAACTGCTATAAGCAAAACAGAAATTCATTAGAAGAATATATAGATGCCTGCAGGAAAGAAAGGAGAGCTGTAGAACCAGGATGGGCACACTCAGGAGCAAGGCAGCAGCTACGTGTTGAAGTAGCAGTTGCCGCAGAACATCCTCCCTCGGGACAGTAAATGCCACGAAACAAAACAACCCAAAAACCAAGTCCTTTCAATTTTGTTATTTTTCTACAATTCAATCAGTGAGGAGAAAATTCTATTTTCCTATATTGGATTAAGTTTCTGATTCTTAACAGTGACAGGAGACTCACCTGTGGGAGCAGAAATTTCTCATTATCTAAAGATGGAATAGAAGTTGAAAATCAGAAGAAAAAAGTCCATTAAAGAGGATGTGTTTAACAAACTGAGTAAAGACAAATACTTCTTAGCAGAATTGACTTGTAGCACTCCTTCCTCCCTCCAAAATATGTGGTAGGCTTTGTCATAAAGTCATGGACATTTTTGGTTAAAGATACTAAAGATATTCTGTTACCCGATACTGTACAGAACAATGCCTTCCCAAAATTGTCCATGTCCAAATTATTAGAATCCATGCGTATCTTACCTTCTATGACAAAGGAAATTAGCATTTCTAGATAGTTGACATTAAAACAAGAGATTATGCTGGACTATTTCCTTGAATTTAATGTAATCACAAGGATCTTAAAAAGTGAAACAGAAGAAAAACAGAGGTCAAAATGGTGTAATATGAGGACTCCATGCCATTGATGATTTTGAAGATGGAGGAAGGGAGCTAAGTCATAGAATGTAGGTAACCTCTAGAATCTAGAAAGGGCAAAGAAAAAGATTCTACCCTCATGTGTTCAGAAGGAAATGTGGCCCTGTTGACACATTATTTTTCTTGTAGTGAGTCCCAGGTCATTGACCTAGCTATATGTAAGAAAATTTTGCATTGTTTAAAGCCATTTAGTTTTTGGTAATTTGTTACATCATCAGCTGAAACATAGCACATCTCATCACATTTTAAAAATAAAGGTTAAGTGATTTGCTAAATTAACCAAGTCTCCAGATTCCCAAGCCTGTGATCACTGTCCTTCAAATAGGTGTATTAGAAATCTTAACACTGAAATTCATGATTGTTTGGAAACACAGGATAATCTTCCTATTTTAACACAGCTAACTAAAAATCTTAATTCCCTTGTGATAGAAGGCAAGGTATTCACAGGTTCCAGGTTAGAAGATACTAATTAAAAGCCATGTTTCATTTTCTTCCACATTGTTCTGTTAAATAAGTAATTCTTGAAAGTCCAAGTAAAGAAAATGAGATTAAATATAATTTCTTAGCTTTTATGACTTGGAAGCCATCAGGGATAATAAATTCAATAAAATATACTGAATATGGAAGAACTATTATAGATAATTAAGGTGATTTTCATTTCTTTCTTTTATTTTAAACATGATAACTACTTCTCAATATTCATTTCCAAACATTTTATTTTATATTATATGCTACTTACTACCATAAAAAGTTTCTTAGAAACTTGTTAAATAAAATTTTGTTTTTTTTTTAATGACTATGCAAGTATAGTAGTGGCTAGAGAGAGCTGAATTCCTCTTTCTAATTTTGAGAAAATTCAAAATTCCAGAAAGAAGTGAGGAAGAGGGATAGAAAGAATTAGCAAAATATCAGGATACTGAGATGTTATATGGGGTGATGCAGCCAATACAGATAACAGAGCTAATGTAATTGATTCTGAATTGTTTATGATGTAGCTCTTAAGGTAGCCCCTCAATCTTCAATTAAAGCTCTTCTATATGCAACTGTCTTGTTGTTGTGATTGCTCTAAAGAAAAAGATAAAGCATATTTTTGCCTTTGACTTAAAATTATGACAAAGAAATGAATAATCATAAATTATTATGGAACAAAGAACAAAATTTCCTAACAGGAAGGAAATCCGAGTTACGGGGATCTATGAAAGACAATAAGCCCATCAAAGGCACAGTTAAAATTATGAGGAAATTTTGATCCTGAAATCCATATGATCAGGATTTTGTGGAAAGTTAAATATCCAGATGATGCCAGATCACTACTGGTTAACAAAATTACAATCATCACCACCAATAATTTTAATCATGATACTAAAATTTATAGAACGTTCTCTATTATCAATCTCTGCCCTAAAATTCTTCAAATGTATTACATCACAGAGTTCACAGAATTCTATGAAGTAGGAACTATGGAATTTCCATTTCTCAAGATGAAAATGGAACATAGAAAAGTAAAATGACTTGTCCAGGATTTTATATACTTAGGAAAGGAAGAACGAACATACTTCATTTGAACCCAGATTTGTCTCATTTCACAAGTATAACCAGTAAAATCAGCATTTCCAAAAATTCAATCTAAATCATTTCTGTTAATATGACTAGGCAGTGCTTGTTTTATGAAGGCAGATACCTGGACCCTATCCAAATCTATAATTCAAAATTAAGCAGTGCCCAGGCCTATTAAATCTTTTGTGTGAACTTAAGCTGACTTTTAACAAAAAGTGATCCCTGTGTGTGTGTGTGTGTGTGTGTGTGTGTTTTGCTCTTTACTTGTTTAAAAGTGATCTTTATGTACACTTAAGTGTAAGAACCATTTACTATATTCTATTGTATCCAAAGTCTTTATTGTTGTAGATCAGCAGTCCTAACACAGAATTGTTCAAAAACCCTTGAGCATACTTAGGTTGGTCCTGGACTTCTGGAATTGGCATTGAAAACTTATTAGTTTTTTTTTTGTTTTTTTTTTTTTGCAGTCTACGTAGATACATATAGAGTATGGGAATCAGTGAGAAAAATGTTCAAAGAGAAAAACTGACAATTATTGAATTTCATTTTGAGCCATGTACTATGCAAGGCACTTAAATAAACTCATTTAGTCTCTAAATTGTTATTAAACTGTCCCCTTCCAGATGAAACAGAACTCCAGGTTTTCAGATTTCTCTTGCGTGGGTAACTGTATTAACCATATCCTGTAGCTAGTATCTCCACCCTTTGTCTCCTTTCTCCCACTCCTTCTATTAAATATTCTCAAATTGTGAAGTGGAAAAAAACAAAGACTATATAAATGTAAATGTACAAATTCAGCAATACTTACAGTAAATCAAAATTCATGTACCCACATCCAGGGCAGAAACAGAATATCATCATATTTCAGATGTATCACTCCCTGATTTATTGTCCTCAACCAGAGATAAAAATACCCTGAATTAATCATTCTCTTGTTTTCTTCTATAATTATAGGTTTATTTGTTGGTTTTTGTGTTGGTGGTTTTGCTCCCCAAACATAAAGTTCCAGAAAAATAGTTCCTTCAGTTTTGCCGGTTTTTAAAATTTATAAGAATTCATAACAATTTTTATGTAATTTGCTTCTTTCCTACAATGTAAAGTATAATCATGTTGATACATGCACTATAATTTATTCATCTCACATGTTTATAATATTTTATGAATACATTATCAGATGAATACTATAAAGTATACATCTATTATACTAATGGATATTTACAATGCTTCTAGAATTTTAACAATATTTCTATGTGGACATTGATTCTTTTGATTTATGCTACCTTCAATTTCTATCATCAACATTTTATAATTTCTACTATAGAGGTTTTTCATCTCCTTATTTAAGTTTTTTACTTGTTTTTTCTTCCTTCTTTTTTTGTAGCTATTGTAAATGAGATTACTGTCATGATTTCTAGTTCATGTAATTTGATATTGTAGTTAAAAAGCTACTGATTTTTCATTTTAATTTTATTTCCTAAGGTTTGCTGAATTTGTTTGTTTTAATAGTATTTTGATGATTTTTAGTGTTTTTGTATGTGTAAAATCATGTCATCTGCAAACAGAGACAATTTAACTTCCTCCTTTCCAATATGGATGCTCTTTATCTCTTTCTCTTATTTGATTACTCTAGCATGACTTCCAGTACAATGTTGAATAATGAAAGTGGGCATTGTTGTCTTGTTCTAGCTCTTCAGTATAATGCTAGTGATTGGCTTATTATACATAGCCTTTATTATGCTGAGGTATCTTCTATCTATAATTTATTCCATGTTTTTATCATGAAGGGATGTTGAATTTTATCAACTGGTTTTTCTGCATCTATTGAAAAGATCATATATGGTTTTTTTTTTTTGTTTTTGTTGTTGTTGTTTTTAAAGAGGGAGAGAGGAAGAGAGAGAAAGAGATTCAATTTTACTTATTTTTTTAGTCTGGTCTTTGTTTCTCTGAAACTTAGTTGTGTATGTGATGCTGGGTTTTGAACCTGGGTCCTTACAAATGCCAGGCAAGAGCTTGAACCTCTGAGCCACTGCTCCAGTCCCTATATTTGGCTTTTGTCCTTCATTTTGTTGACATGTTGTATGCCCATAATTATTTTTTAAAGTTATTGTTATTGCTTTGAGAGTTCTCTATATATTCTGATTATGTCTTTTATCAGATGTTATTTTTAAAATATATTCTTTCAATCAGTGATTTGTGATTTCTCTCATTAACAGTATCAAAGAACAGATGTTCTTAATTTGAGGAAGTTCAATTTAATAGATCTTGTTTTTCTTTTTTGGATCCTGCTTTATCTGTTCTATCTAACAAACTTTTAACCTATCCCTGTGGAACAAATTCCAAGCATAGAGGGCTTCACTGGTGAATTCTACCAGATATTTAAGAAACAAATAATACCAATTTTACACAAAATCAGAAAATTGAAAATATGGAAAAATGAAACAGAGGGATATGTATCTCAACTTACTGTGGTGACAATATTCCTCTATTACTAAATCCAGACAACAATATTATAAGTTAAGAAAACTATAGACTATTATTAATCATGAGCATACAAGTGAACATTCTAAATGAAATTTGAACACATCAAATCCAATAATACATAAAAGGGAAAATACATTATTGGCAGGTGGAGTTTATCTCTGAAATGAAAGTTTCACTTAACATTTGAAAAAAATCAATATATCAAACCATATTGAGAGTAAAATATTAAAAACAAACATCCACCTCAATAAATGTAAAAAGTAATTTGACAAAATTCAACTTCTATCCCTGATTTAGAAGGAGGAGGGGGAAGAAGAAGTAAAAAGAAAAAAAAAATACTTTAAAGCAAACTAGGAACAAAAAGAAACTTCATCAAACTGAAGATATATGCCATCTAAAAAACCCTACAACCAATAACAGACTTAGTAGTGGACGATCAAATGCTTGCTCCCTGAGACCAGAACATTGTGAGAATGGCTGCCCCCACTACTTCTGCTGAACATTTTACTAGAGGTTCTAGTCAGTGCAATCAATAGTCAAGGAGAAGACATAAAAGCTATATGATTAGAAAAGAAGAAATTACATTTTATTTGCAGAAGAGTGTACATGTGGAAAAACAAAATGGAATTTATTAAAAAGCTACTAGACCTACTAAGGGAGTTTAGCAAGGTTGTAGAATATTAGAACATTATTTAAAATTAAATTATCTATCTATATTTTAGTAATCAATAATTGGAAGTTAAAAATTTTTTAATATATTTCATAATAGCATAGATACATTAAAACCATAGGATTGAATCAGACATAGACATTCAAGACCTGAAAACTTAAAACCAGAAAACATTGCTGTGAGAAGTTAACAAAACAGAGTGAAATAGAATGTTCTTAAATTAGAAGACTCAGTTTTGTTAAAATTTCAATTCTCCCCAAAATTTGTCTTCAGATTTCAATGCATTCTCAAGGAAAATTACAAAAGTCTATATTTGTTGTTTGTAAAACGACAAGTTGATTCTAAAATTTCAATAGAAATGCAAAATGCTTAGAATAGATAAAGTGACTTTGGAAAAGAAACAAGTTAGAAGACTATTTTGTTTTAAAACTTGATAAAGCTACACTATACATGCACACACATATACATTTGTACATACATATATATATTATATATATTATATATATATATATATATACACATACATACTATGGAGTTCTATTCAGCTATTAGAAATAACCATATTACGGCCTTGGAAGGTAAATGGATGGCAATGGAAGAAATCATGATGAGCAAAATAAGCCAAACCCAGAAACTCAAGGGTCAAATGTTTTTTCTCATTTGTGGAGGCTAGAGCAAAACCCAGGCTTGGATGAAAAGTCACGCTCATGTATTAGACTCACCAGAGTTGAAGCAACACACAATTAGGGGCAACCATAGATATGTGGCAGGGGTGGGGATGGGGTGAGAGTGAGGGTATAGGCAGAGGGAAGGGGAAAGAGAGGGCGGATAGGGAAGGAAATAGGGAGACAACTGACAATGTAGCACACTTCCCCCCCATCGAGAATCCAAATAACACTTATGCAATGATTTAATTATGGAAAATGCACAATCTCATATATATATAATATATATGTACATATATATGTGTGTATATATGTGTGTGTGTGTATATATATATATATATAAAGACATTTATATCTGTTTTAGGGGGAAATGTAGAAGAGTCAAGAGTCTGGGATGTGTCTGATATGGGGATGATTCTGAATTAGAATCAGGAGCTTATCATATTGCTACTACATATGTATTATTGTACAGTACAACACCTCAATAAAATTTAAAAAATAATTTTAAAAAGAGTGTGCTATTGGTGTAAAAATAGACAAGTAAATCCATGAGACAGAACATGAAGTCCAAGAACAGACCCATATGTATATTTTCAATAGATTTTTGACAAAGGGACAAAAGGTTGAAAAGTGTATCTTCAGTAAACAAGGTATAGTCTTTTATAGAAACTGTGTTTCAACAATTGGATAGGAATATATTTTTTAAAAAATTTTCATATCTTACATTATATATAAAAATTAACACTATGTATTCCTATATGTAAAATAAAACCTGTAAGAGGTTTTCTAGTTTTATTTTATCATTTTATAGTATTGTTACATTATTGCTAGACCAGTTCTCTGTATTATTTCATTCTTTAAATTTAAATGTGCTTTATGACCAAGTAAATAAGTTCATTTTTGTACTTGACACAAATTTGCACAAAAAAATAAGTATTTGTAGTTATTTTGTTGTGTTTCATATATGTCTATTATGTTTATTAATCATGTTACTCAAGCATTTTTCATGTGTACTGACTTTTGGATATTTAGTCTAACAAATACTGAAAGAAGTGAACTAAAATTCATCATCATTAGGATGATGAATTTATTGATTTTTTAAATAATATTTGCAATTTTGTGTCTATGTTTTGAGGCACTATTATTAGAAACTTCAGATGATAGAAAGGACCTCATTCACTCATTTAGCAAACATTTCCTGAGTTTGTACCAGGTCCCAGTTTTTATGATAGACTCTGAAGACAACGAGGTCATGGAACTCAGCATGGGGGGAAGGCAAACAAGCAAACTCTTGGTAAGGCAGCAGTGTGCTTTTCCAGTGCAGAGTGTTGCAAAGTAGAGTGGGGCAGACCTGAACCCAGCAACTCAGAAAGCTGAGGCAGGAGGATCTCTAAGAGTTCCAGCCAGCTTGGGCATCTTAGCAAGACTCTCCCTCAAAAGAAAATATAAGGACTCCAGAATGTAACACAGTGGTTGAGTGCTCCCTGGGTTCAGTCCCCAGTGGAGAGGTGAGGGGAGAGAAATGGAAACAAATAAAAAAATCAGAATACCAGAGTGTTATAAATACATATTGGCTTTCATGGGATTATTGAGAAGAAAAGTATCTGACTGTGACTTTGGGAAAAGCATAGAGAAAAAAAAAAGTATTGTTAAACCTGTATGTTGAAGTGGATGTGGAAATCAGCCAAACAACTCAAGAGATGGTGTTGTGGTTTAAATGTGCCCCTTCAAAATTCATGTTGGAAACGTAATCCTTAAGTTCAAATGTAGATAATGTTTGTAGATTGGACTTTGAGAGGTACTTAGAGTTAGATTAAGTCATGAGGATGGGGTCCCCACCGTGGGATGATGGATCTGTAGATGGAGAAAGAGAGACTTGAGTGGGCGTCTTCCCTTGTTCTTGCCATAGGATGATTCCCCAGGTGCTGGCACCTTGATCTTGGACTTCTCAGGTTGCAGAACTATGAAAAATATATCTATTTTCTTTACAAAGTATACATTCTGTGGTATTCTGTTGCAGCAGCACAAAGTAGGCTAAAACCAGATGGGAACCAATTCATAAACCAGAACAGACATTTGAAACTGTATGACAAGGCAGTGAAATGCAAAAGAATATGGTCAGGTCAGGGAACGGCAAAAACTCCCACAGAAGTGTCTTTAGTGGGAGAAGATGAAGATGGGGAAGTAGAAAAGGACTAAATTAAAAGGGACTTGCAGCCTATCGTAGTGTGTTTTTGTTTTCTCCTGACAGTGAAAGGGAACAGTTGAAAGATTTTACAGGGAAAAGTCTAGTTTGTGTGGCAGAAATGACTTTGGTATCAGGGTGAACAATGACTTGAAAACTCAACTGGAGACACTGCTACTTCCTTTTCCTCTTCTCAAAGTCCATTTTATCTCTTCTTCCTTACTAACACAAACACCATTTTATTTGGAGATATATATATTTAAACTTGTTTTTCCCAGGCTCTTTCACAGTTTAGGGTGGATACATGCTCAACCTGGGGCAAAAAGATGTAAATGAAGTCTTTCAGAGAAAGTTTTCAATTTTATGGTGTAGGTGTTTTCCCCTTTTTCCTTCCTGGACACAAAGATGGAAACCACTTTCTCCACATGAGAGATCAGAAAGAAAAGAGAAGACTGCTTTTTGATGACATTATTCAATTCTATGAAGTAATCACCTTTTAAGCTTCCTATATCCTTCATTGGCCAGTCACCCTTCCTTAAATGTCCTTAAACATTACTCTTCACATTACTATTTCCATTACCCAGTGTTTTAAATCTAATCTCCTAATGCTGGTATATACTTCTTGTGGGCAACAGAGTATTATACTTTTTATAGATGCTCTAGATTTGAATTGCACTACTTACTGTTCTTTTATCCCTGGTTTGTATGATACATTAGGAGAAAAACTTGGCAACGTACATAAAGCCAATATTGTTGCTGTTCTTTTTTCTGTAAATGAGAAAATAATTTAAGCTGTGATAAAATTGAAAGAAAAATGTCTACTAAAAATTGAAGACAGCTAACTCAAACTATTTGTTGTTCTTTTTTAAATTTTTCTGTTATTACTGTACCAATTTTTTTGAGATTGAGAGTTTACTTTGAAGAGTTTTCTTGTTTTCAAAACAATTCTGCTTAACTTACGGTCAAAGGAATACAGAACAACTATGGTCTCCTTGGTAATAAGACTATTAGATTTTATTATCCTTGTTACTAATATTGATAAGAAGTTTGACATACATAGCACATTGGCTAACCATTAAGAGAATAAATCTAGATGATTATTTAATTTCTTACACCAAAATTAAGAAATATTATGTATATGTATGTACAAAATAAGTACAACCCTGAAAGTGCTATAAGAAACCATAAGTGAATATTATCATAATGGTGAACTGGAACAATTTTTTCTCTTTCTTTCTTTCTTTCTTAAAGAGAGAGAGAAAGAGAGAATTAATTTTATTTATTTTTTATCTGGTTTTTTTTTCTTTCACTTGGTTGTGTATGTGGTGCTGGGTTTTAAATCCTCATGCATGCCAGGCAAGCACTCTAACTGGTAAGCCACTGCATCAGCCCCTAGAAAAAGATTTTCCAAGTATAGTATAAAACTGGAAAACAAACAATAAAAGATGATAAATATATGCATATATATGTATGTATGCACAAATATATATTTTTAACAAACATTTTTAAAAGCCTGTGTGGGAAAAAAAGGTAGAAATTGAAGAAGAAAACATGGAAAAATTATAATGGACTTATCATAGGTTTTATAAATTAAATTAGACGATAGTTATTAATCATTTAAATTAAAAAGCACTTACAAGTGAGTAAGGCGAAACAAAGGCAGCAAAAGAACAGTCAGAAAACATAAAAAGGGGGTTCTCAAAATGGCGCTCATCCCACCGTCACCAACTCCCAGAAGCTCCTGATTTTCACCTCACCCTACAGGATTGCATCTGGATTCCTACGGTAGGACATAGAACCCAGTGTGGGGGAATATTATTCCCCGCTAACTCTTTAACTCCAAAGGAATAACGTGGTCCATTAACGAATATAAAGGAGATCTTAGGGGAGTCCGCGCGGCACTCGGCCTGCACCCGGGGGAGGGGAGCTGCTCTGGAGGGCGGGAACCGAGCGAGGGAGCGAGTTTCCTAACCAAGTACCCTAACCCGGCCGGCTGCGAACTCCCCGATCTGACTGCCCGTAATTCTACCTAATCTTGCATAAAGCACTGGGAATTAATTGCTCACATTAGCGAACTTGTAGCTGTTTGTGCAGCAGCCGGCAGCCATTGTAACGTGTCCCTGAGGGCGGGGCGGGTCGCCCAGCAGCATAACTCAGTCCCCACGATCAGAAACAGAGATTACCGCCCCCACCACCAACTGGCCATCTGCCCTGGGGGCTGTAGGGAACTGGGATTCACCTCTTCAGCTCCCAAACCTCTGGGTTGGCAACCTTCTGCCCTTTGGACCATCCCCCTCCCCACCCAAACAGGAGGAGCCTGTGAACAGAACTTGCTCCAGCAGGGAGCATCCCTCTATAGGGGATCCTCTGCTTCAGCCTCTGCTTGAAATCTGCCTCAGGAAGTTTTGAATATATGGGGCAGCTCGGGCTTCACCTTAGCATCTGAGCTCCTTGCATAGCCAAGGCTGCATAGGCCTGGTCCTCTCTAGCAGGGCGCCTCCTACTGCTTGCAACGGAGAATCACATAAGCACTGGCACCATCTGGCCCATTTTCTGAGGGTTTCAGTCAACCCCACAGAGCAGCTCTTGGGACTCTAGAAGATCAGAAGACACGCAGAGTGGGTCACCAGTGATCCCGAGGAAGCGAGTCTCAGGCTAGCCACTCTCCTTGGATCAGTCAGAGACCCACACGTCTACAATAGATCAACTTGATTGTCTATAACTTCTGAGCCCCAGGTCCAAGAAATATTTAGAGTGTGGATTGGCAGAAAGCAACCATCTCAGGATTACAGCCCAGGGACAGCTGAATACCCCTGTGCAACAGAAAATTTTGAGGAGATCCTTTAAGAAAAACCAGGCCACCGGACTCAACCAATCTGCTTCGCCCCTGACAAGCTCAACTCCGAAGAATCCCCAGCTTGATGTCAGATTTGATCGCACCACACCATGATACATACCTCTGACCTAAGGGCCAGAAAATCTCAGAACTGTACCATATAGTTTTGTGGGTTTTTTTTCTTTTTCATTTCTTCATTTGTTTTCTTTTATTATTATTATTATTTTAATTTTTAATTTTTTTAAATGGGAATCTGGCTGGAATATAATATTTTTAAATTTTTAACATTACTGTGGATTTTTGGGTTTTTTTTTTCCTTCTTTTTCCTCTGCTTCTTTCTTGCATTACGATTAATACTGAATTTTGGTGTCGGTGGATGTAAATACTTATCTGTGTGTATGTATTGGTGATTGGCTCTTATTTCTTTAGGTCTTATTGAACCCTACTGGTAACCTCTTCCTCCACTGTGCTCTGGTAATCCCTAAATATAAGCATCTTTCTCTCATTCTCACCCCAAGTCTTTACCCTACCCGCACCCCAGTTCTATGTTTTCCTTAGTTCTGATAGAATAACCTACTCCCCCCTAATCCCTAGTTCCCCTATACTCTATAACAGGTGTGATTTTATACCTCCCCAATTCACTTCCTTGACATCCTAGTCATTCTTTCTCCCCAATTTCAGAGAGACCCTAATACCTGAAGAAATTGACACGCTTCAAAATGGCTACTTGCTTGGTGTCATACTACACAGTGAGAGTTCTCTCAAAGAAAGCTGCTATTATTGGTGCTAATCATCAGCTCATCTGTTTTAGTTGAAATGGACTAGTATTTGCACCCATAGCCTCACAAATTCTCACAGAACCGTCTGGCATCTTTAGGTCTATATTGACCAAATAGCTCCTCTTCACAGTGAAGCAAAGTCATAAGAAGCTCCAATTACTCCAACAAGAGTAACAAGGCTGAAATAAAAGACAAGCTCTCTGACTCAGAAAATGAGGAAAAGGGGAAATAACTCTCCTCAAACCCAGAGCTCTCCACCTAAGGACTTCATAGCCAGGGCCATAGATGAAAACTAAAGAGATTGTATCAGCATTATGATTAGTAATGCAATCAAAGAGTTGAGAGAGGAAATAAGGAAAGAGATCAAAGAGCAATTTCAAGAGATAAGAGACAAATTCTACAGAGAAATTAAGGATCAATTCCAGGAGATGAAAGATCAGCTGTACAAGGATATTGACATTCTGAAAAAAGATGTTAGCAGAGCTATCAGGATTGAAAAACATGGTTAACCAATTCAAATCTTCAGTGGAAGACACCAACCCAAAGTAAACTCCACTGAAAATAGAACTTCAGCGTTTGAAGAACGAGTATTGGACAATGAGGATCTCCTAAATAATGTAGAAATCAAAGAAGAAAAACAAGATAAACAACTTATTTTACATAATCAGCACTTCCAAGTAATATTTGATGAGATGAGGTGTAATAATCTGAGAATCATTGGTCTGGAGGAAAACTGAACAGCAAACAAGGGATTCAGGAACCTTTTAAGCAAAATCATAAGTGAGAACTTCCCTCATTTTGCTATTGATCCGGAATACCACATCCAAGATGCTTATAGAACACCAAATAGACCTAATCAGTGGAGAAACTCACCAAGACAAATCATTTACAAATTGAATAACAGAGACATTAGAGAGAGTATTCTAAAAGCTGCTAGAGGAAAGCCCCGAATCACATTCAGAGGCAAACCAATTCGGATCACTATGGATTTTTCAGAACAAACAATGAAGGCTAGAGCATGGAATAATATCTTTCAAGTGTTAAAAAATAACAACTTTCAACCGAAGATAATATATCCGGCAAAACTCAGCTTCAAATGTGAAGGGGAAAATAATACTTCAACGATAAACTCATGTTGCAAGATACATGAACACAAATCCCGCTCTACAGAGCATTCTCAAAGATGTCCTCCATTTAGAAGATAATGCCAACAATGTGCTAAATCCTTAAACAAGGACAAGTCAATAATCATACTATACAAAAACTGACTTTCAAGATGACTCAAAACTCTGTAATAGATACAAGGTCTGTGAATCTGCCTCCCATATCTATTCTATCCTTGAATGTGAATGGTCTCAATTCCCCAATTAAAAGACACAGACTGACCCACTGGATCAAAAAACAAAATCCAACAATATGTTGCCTGCAAGAGACACATTTGACACTCAAAAGTAGACACAGGCTGAATGTGAAAGGATGGCAAAATGTCTACCAGGCCTGTGGCCCAAAAAAGCAAGCTGGTGTAGCGATTCTAATTTCTGACAAAATTAATTTCCAACTAAAACTAGTCAGAAAGGACAAAGAGGGACACTTTATCATACTAAAAAGGACAGTTCACCAAGAAGATAGAAGGATAATCAACATTTATGCCCCCAATTACAACCCCCCAAAATATATGGAAAAATACTTAAGGACATTAATCCCCTTAATGATCTCAACACAATAATCCTGGGGGACTTCAACACACCACTATCAACTCTAGACAGATCATCAAAACAAAAAATCAGTAAAGATGTCTCTAATCTGAACTACTCTATTAATCAATCGGGCTTAACATTTACAGAATATTCCATCCTAAGACAGCTGAATTTAACCTTGTTCTTATCGGCCCATGGATCCTTCTCTAAAATAGACCACATCCTACTTCACCGGGATAGCAAATATAAAAAAGTGGATATAATCCCATGTATTCTGTCAGATCATAATGCTATGATCTTAGCAATCAACAACAAGAGAAACAACAGAAATTATTCAAATACTTGGAAATTGAATAATTACCTCTTAAACAAAGGATGGGTAAAAGCGGAAATGAGAACAGAGATTATGAAGTTTTTGGAATTGAACGAGAACGAGGAAACAGCATACTGAAACCTCTGGGACAGTATGAAGGCTTTCTTAAGAAGTAAATTTATAGCACTGTGTGCATACATCAAAAATCTAGAAAGAGATCAGATTAATAGCCTTATGCTTCAACTCAAATGACTACAAAAGGAGGAATAGTCCAACCCTAAATCTAACAGAAGACAGGAAATTACCAAAATCAGAGCTGAAATCAACGAAATTGAGAACAAAAAAGCTATTCAATCTATTAACAAATCTAAGAGTTGGTGCTTTAAAAGAGTTAACAAAATCGACAGACCCCTTGCCAAACTCACCAAAAGGAAGATCGAAATGAAGCAAATCAACAAAATCAGAGAAGAAAATGGGGATATCACTACAGACTCATCCAAGATACAGAAGATTATCAGAACCTATTTTGAAAACTTATACTCTGCCAAATTTGATAACCTGGAGGACATGGACAGGTTTTTGGACACACACCACATCCCCTCTTTATCACAGGAGGACATTGAAAACCTCAACTAACCTATCACAGAAAGCGAAATTGAAGCAGCAATCAAAGCTCTCCCAAAAAAAAAAAAGCCCAGGTCCGGAAGGATATACGGCAGAATTCTACCAAGTCTTCACAGAAGAACTAACACCAATCCTCTTCAAGCTCTTCCAGGAAATTGATAGAGAGGGAACACTCCCAAACACTTTTTATGAAGCAAACATTGCACTGATTCCAAAGCCCAACAAAGACACGTCAAGGAAAGAAAACTACAAAACAATTTCCCTGATGAACATTGATGCAAAAATCCTAAATAAAATTTTAGTTAATCAGATACAAAAGCACATTAAAAAGATAATTCTTATGATCAAGTGGGCTCATTCCAGGAAAACAAGGCTGGTTCAATATACGCAAATCAATAAATGTAATTCACTACATAAACAGAATTAAAAATAAAAATCATATAATCATCTCAATTGATGCAGAGAAGGCATTTGATGAAAGTCAATACCACTTTATGCTCAAAACTTTGGAAAAGATAGGGATCAAGGGAAGATACTTTAACTATGTCAGATCCATTTATGACAGACCCATAGCCAACATTATCCTCAAAGGAGAAAAACTGAAAGCATTTTCACTGAACTCAGGTATGAGACAAGGCTGTCTGCTATTCCCACTCTTGTTCAATATAGTCCTTGAAACCCTTGCCAGAGCTATCATGCAAGACAAGGAAATCATTTGCAGATGACATGATTTTATGCCTAGAAGACCCACTAACATCAGCCAGAAAACTCCTAGAGCTTATAGGTGATTTTAGCAAAGTAGCTGGCTACAAGATCAACTCCAGCAAATCACTAGCCTTTCTTTACTCCAGCAACAAATCTGCACAAGAAGAAATCAGGAAATCTCTCCCATTCACCATCACTTCCAAAAGAATGAAATACTTGGGCATTAACCTTACAAAGGATGTTAAGGACCTCTACAAAAAAAAAAAACTATCAAACACTAAAAAAAGAAATTACAGAAGACCTGAGTAGATGGAAAAACGTTACATGCTCATGGTTAGGCAGAATCAATATAATAAAGATGGTCATTCTACCCAAAGCCCTATACAGATTCATTGCAGTCACCATCAAGATACCTATGACATTCTTCAGAGATATAGAAAAAGCAATTATCAAGTTCATATGGAACAATAGGAGACCCAGACTAGCCAAAACATTACTCTATAGAAAGGAAGAAATAGGGGGTATCTCAATCACTGACCTGAAATTATACTACAGAGGTGTACTAGCAAAAACAGCATGGTATTGGTATCAAAACAGAACCGAAGACCAGTGGAACCAAATAGAAGATCATGAGACAAACCCCCATATCCTTAACTACTTGATATTTGATAAAGGGGGCAAAAGTATAGTGTGGAAGAAAGGTAGTCTGTTCAGCAAATGGTGTTGGACAAACTGGACAGCCATATATAGACAACTGAAACTGGATCCTTATCTTTCGCCCTGCACAAAAATTAAATCAAAATGGATCAAAGACCTGGATATTAAGCCTACAACCTTAAACTTACTAGAAAAAGAAGTAGGGTCAACACTACAGCATATAGGAGTCGGCAGCTACTTCCTTAACAAAACTCCTATGGCTCAAGCTGTAAAATCAAGAATAAATGAATGGGATGTAATTAAACTAAAAAGTTTCTTCACAGCCAAAGATCTAGTCAAGAGTATCAAGAGAGAACCTACAGAATGGGAGAAAACTTTTGCCTGTTACACCTCGGACAGAGGGCTAATATCCAGAATATACAGGGAACTAAAGAAACTAAAGTCCAAACTCACAAATAATCCAATCAATAAATGGGCTAAAGAACTCAAAAGGAACATCTTTCTCTCCAGTGGAAGTCCAGAAAGCCCATAAATATATGAGAAAATGCTCTACATCATTAGCTATAAGGGAAATGCAAATCAAAACTTCAATGAGATTCCACCTCACTCCAGTTAGAGTGGCAAAAATGAAGAATACGAACAACAACAGATGCTGGAGGGGCTATGGGAAAAGAGGAACACTGTTACACTGCTGGTGGGACTGCAAACTGGTTCAGCCACTATGGAAAGCAGTGTGGCGAATCCTCAAAAAATTAAGGATGGAACCACCTTAATGACCCAGCTATCCCACTCCTGGGTATTTTCCCAAAAGAGATAGAATCAGCGTATTATAGTGATGTGGCTTCCTCAATGTTTATAGCAGCTCAATTTACTATAGCTAGACTATGGAACCAACCCAGATGCCCCTCACTTGAAGAGTGGATACAAAAACTTTGGTACATATATACAATGGAATACTACTTGGCCATTAGAGAAGACGATATTATGGCTTTTGATATCAAATGGACGGAGATGGAAAGTATTATGCTAAGTGAAGTATCCCAAGCTCAGAAACTAAAGGGCCGAATGTTTTCTCTCATCTGTGGATGCTAGAATATATGGGGAAGCAGTAGGTTAGATGCCTAACCTAATAATACTTCAAATTGTATAATTCTCAGAGTAATAGGGGGATGGCTCCTAGGATACTTGGAGGTGTAGGGAGGGGGATTTTGAGGAGGAAGGGTGTATGAAGAACTCATAGGAGACTGGAGAGTGGGAATATGGGGGAACCATCCCAGAAGCCGATGTCATTCCTCCACAAGATACCCATTTAACACATGAGTTCTTCTGGAGGAAACTGCAATAGGTGAAACCCAAGTGGTCATCCGTGTTTTGGCATTACCCCTGGATAACAAAGTATATATACATTTATTACTGTTGGTTTGATAATGTTTCCCCCTCAGTTGTATCTCTATATACTTCTAATTTAAAAAAAAAGAAAACATGAAAAGGAATTCAGATTTACACATGCAAGCAAAATAATAATGGGATAGGATTTTATATATGTCTAATACACTGTTACTATGAAGAATGCTGGCACTGGACCTAAGGCTTGTTAATTTATGGTATTTTATACTGTGTGGAGGGGAGTATTAATTTATATGATTCATTTGGAGAACAATTTTGCAACAATGACCATTCCTAGCAAAGTATGTAGAAAATGTTGGAAAGCAAAAACAATGAATTAGTAAAGATAATTTGGAAACAGAAACTAACAAATTAGAAAAAAAATTTCAATATATAAAATAAATCCAAGCCTTTTAGTTTCAAAATGAGATAAGAAGTTACCAGCTTGATTATGAAAAAAAAAAGAAAGGAAAAAAAAAGGATGAGTCTATCACTCAGTCCCTTACTTCACCAAGTTGTAGACAAAACTTACACAGAGTTTCTCTCACCCCCTGGCATGCATATGCCTTACAAGAGCATTGAGTATATTTTCCACTTACTACTCATCAGATCCAGGTAATACACTGTTAACCAGCCTAACATTCTATGGATTGTCAAATATTAAGCTCTCAGCTATGTTTGGATAGAGAGGAATTAACATGATCCTAGCCTGCTATGGTTTGAATTAATCCCCAATGCAACAGTAGCAAGAGGTGGGGCTTTTAGGAGATGATTCGGCCAGGAAGGCTCTGCCTTTGTTGATAGACTAGGGTCTCATAAAAGAGCTGAAGGGAACTAACTGTGTTCTTTCTGCCCTTCCCCTTCCACATTTTAGGACATAACCACAAGGTGCCATTTTGGAAGCAGATAGCAATCCTCACCAAATTTACCAGAACCTTGATCTTGGCCTTCACAGCTTTCATAACTTGAGAGATAAACTTCTATTACTTATTAATTACTTTCTGTGGTATTTTATTCTAGCAGCAGGAATGGACTAGAACATAGGTCAAGACAATAAGTGAGTAATTCTGTCTTTACTCTGTAAATGCCATTTTTATTCCTCATTACTCTTATGGGTAGAGAAATTTCCATTCATAAGATCAGTAATTATGGAGGTTGTGTTTACAATTCAGCAGCTGCACTTAGGGCTACACCTGGTTAACTTTATAGTAGTGCATGACATCCACTGCAACCCATTTTATTTTTGCAGATGTAAAATAGGCTTGATGAATGAAGATATATCTCCATCCTAGGAACTATCACCCCTGCATCCTGCATCCTTTAAGTTTTTGATAGTTATACTGTACCCTTCAATTCTTCCTGGAATATAGTTGCATCAGTTTAATATCTTGGCTTAGATGGAAGTGGTGAAGTAGTTCTATGAGCTGGCTTTTCCTGTAAGAATAGCTTGTATTCCATAGACCAGAGAACGCTTTGAGGCTTCTGCCTGCTATAAAGCGTATCTATCCCAAGTATATGCTTGAGGATTGTGGAGCTAACCATTAAGAAAATTACATATTCAATGAACCTACTTCAGGACAAACTTAAACCAGAACTCCATTTATTGCCCAGTCTTTATAAGCCTATCAAGGGTTGTAATATAATTTCAAGATCCCTGGTATCAATATCAATTCATATTCCATATCTACAAGTTCTAAGAACATATGGGTGTCTCCCTTCTTCAGTGCACAGTTACCTGGATAAGTGGCCAGACCTTTTAAGGAAAGATAAACGGAATGTTTATCACATATACTGTATTGTGTTTCAAGATATTTCCTCAAGAGGACTTGACTTCCCTTTAGTCAATGTGTTTTGGATTTGTGAACTGACAGAGATACAAAATGGCCGAGGGACTACTGTCTTCCATTGTAGTAGTTAATGATCTACTGCCAATTTTTGTTGGTTATACAAGTTAAGTAAACAACCCTCGTTAGCTGTCATTTTCCTCCCTCCCTGGAACACAATGATGTATTTGTCATCATCACAGTTTGCTGTGAGTTGAAGCTGTTATTCTGGCCTTGTTATCCATTATGGTCCTTATGTCCACATTGTCTGTAATGTGTAAGTGCCACCACCTGACCTCTGCGATGCAGGAACACTTCCACTAACAAGAACATCAGTTCTATGGTGATATCTCCTATTGTCAAGCCTGAAATGTTAAGCCCTTTCATTCATAGATTCCTCATTGGTATAGTTTTTTTTTTTTTTAAATATTCTCTGTGCTCTCCCAGGAAACGGTAAGATTCTGGGTTTCTAGTTTCCCACATCCAAAGCATTATGCCACATTATTCCAAAACATTTTTAGTATCCCCACTTCATTTCTATTGACATTACCACATCCATCCTTCAAAATGTCCTCTCAAAAACGTATCAGAACTGACCCCACAGATGTCCCTCACTGGATGAATGGATCCAAAAACTGTGGTACATATATACCATGGAATTTTACACTGCAATTAGAAACAATAATATTGCAGTCTTTGAAGGTAAATGGATGGTTATGGAAGAAATTATGCTGAGTAAAATCATCATAACTTAGAGAACCAAGGGTTGAATGTCTTCACTCATCTGTGGAGGCTGGAACTAGACCTTGGCCATTGAGAAAGGAGGTCTATTATGTTTTAAATCTGGATAAGGTGTAATGTTATACAAGCGAATACATTTTTAGAGATGTTTTGAAAAGGGGAGAGGAGTGATAAGGGTGAGTAATTGGGGGGCACTTTTGGGGGTAAATGTAATCTTCAGAATCTATATGCAAATTATATTATTTCGTTACAAGATTGTGTGATTGTTCAACAAATAAATTTTGAATTAAAAAGAAAAAAGAGAAAAAAAACCTGACCCCACCCAGAGTCCTTGCCAAAATGCTGAATCACCTGGGGGGATATTCCCATGTTAGTGCCATTCCCTCTTTTGGTCTTATATTCCCCCCATGACCACTACGGCCACTATAATCCAACAAGACTTCCCCTAGTTCCTGCAAGTACTTCATAGCCAGGTCCTGAAATTTCTTTTGTATATAAGGTGCTTCAACTCTTGTTACTTATAGTAGTTTTATTTATAAAGTCCCTGCATTAGCAAACACAGAACAATTATTCACAGAGTAAAATTAGGGATATGTTCTCATGAGCTTCTGGTTTTAACATTTTCTTCATTAGATAAATAAATAACCATTTTATATGGGTCTGTTTAAAGACACCTTATGTAATATTTCCTATGGATTCAATAACATTTCTTTTAATTTTAAATTTATTTTTAATCAATTCATAAAAGTTGTACATATTTATGGGGTGGCATATGATGGCTTGATACATATATATCGCTAATATTCAAAACAGAGTAAACATATTTATCTCTTCAAATATTTAGCATTTCTTTGTGAAAACACTTAAAATCCCTTTTGGCTTTTTGGAAGCATATATTACCTTGTGATTATCTGTACTCACCCTACAAGGTGAGTACAAGGGAACACCAGAACTTACATCTCCAACATAACTGTACCTTAATCCTCATTGACCAACATTCCCTTCCCTCTTTTCATTCTTTACTCATCAACATAGAACGCATGACCAATAGCACTACAAATACTGAATGAAGCTTATTTAACACCTACATTTTCTCTATAAAGCATATTTTGTGCTTAAAAACATGTCATTTCAACACTACACTTGGAGTCCTTTTCAAACAGTGAAATTACCAATAAAAAGCACAAAAATGAGAAAAATATGGCTTCAAATAGGAAAAGGGGCGCATGTTAATAGTATCAGAGCTGAAACAAGATGTCAGAGCATGGCCTTGTTCAGCCTAAGCTGATAATGCATGTCATTAAAAATTCAATTTTTTTTTTTTTGTAGTTCTGTGTCCAACCTCAAATGACAAAGAAAGTATCATGAGTACTTATCTTGTGGTTACAAATAAACCCTGATAGGTAGGTGAATTTGCAGAGTCCATGAATGAGGATCAGCTGTGTTTCCATATGGAGCAGGGACTACTAGTCAAGGCAATGAATGAGTATTGAAGGTAGATTTTTTTTTTTTTTGAGAGAGGGATAGTGAGAGAAAATAAAAGAGAATCAATGTTTATTTTTAGTTTCCAAGTGGCTTTCATTGCTCAGACACTTCATTGTGTACATGGTGCTGGGGTTTGAAGCTTCGTCTGCACATGACAGCCAAGTGCCATAACCGCCGAGCTGCTGGTCCAGCCCGTGAAGGTAGATCTTAAACATTATCTTTAAAGTCTATGCCTCATCTCAGGTTCTTATAAGACTTTGATCTAAAGGGAGGCTACTCTCTTCTAATAAGTATCAAGTATCTATTGTTCAGGGTATTCCAGTGGTACTAGTCTCAGGATTGCCTATGGGTCTTAGTATTCCATTCTTTTCCTGTTAGGACCCTGTCTTTGACACTGGAAACCTGGAAAGGTTGGGCATTCTTTCTTGTTCTGGGATTGTTACGAAGAGTCAAATTTTCATTTAGCTTGCATGACACAAACCTCCAACACTACTATTGACTCACAAATACATAGTTAATAGTTGAATGACCTGAGCTTGTGCGTTTCTTCTTTTGTTTTTTAAAGTTTCAACCAAAAGTTTATAATTGCCTACAATAACTCCACAATATTTATAATTGCTCTTGTTCCCTGTCAAGTTCCATAATTACTATACAGCCCAGTGATTTACCCTTCACTTCCACCCTATCATAATCCTGGTCAACCACACAAAAAAAGAGTAGCCATGAAAATTCTAAAATAGCAAACTAAAGGGAAAGCACAAGCTTGATCACATATTAAAATATTTTACTATCAAGGTAATAGAATGAAATAAGATTTAAAACAAATAAATGGAATTGAATAGAAAAATGTACAATGTATATGGGAAAACAGTATATGTTTAAATGGTTTTCAGAGTAGTTAAATTTGCATATTGGGTGGTAGAGGCAAGAGGATCTTCCTGATGTGTGTGAGATGTGGAAGTAGAGAAGCCAAGGATGATTCCTAATGAATAAATTAATGAATATATGATACCAGTATGCAGGAATAGGTGAGAGAGTTTCTGAATGAGATCAGAATGATATCTGAGGGGAAAGAGTACAGATCAAAGTTGGGTCTTGTGGGCCAAAGTAAGAATTTGAATTACATTCTATTCTATTGTTACTGGGCAGTTATAATGCCAACTGAGAGGGAAGATAGACCACAACACTACAAAATTTTTAGAGTCAAATTTGTAGGAAAATAGGCTTTATTCAAAGCCAACTTTGAAGGAAGGGGACAAAATTTAAATTGTTTCAAAAGTTCTGTCTCTGATAGCCCTGAAAATAATTTGTTTGATACTGGGAATTGATCTCTAAGGTGCTATAACACTGAGCCACATCCCCAGCCCTTTTTATTTTGAGAGAGGTTAGGTATGGCTGATTTGCTTAGGGACTTGCTAAATTTCTAAATCTGACCTTGAACTTGTGATCCTGCCTTAGCCTCCTGAGTTGCTTGGTTTAGCAGAATTTTTAAAGATGAGGAAGGGAAGTGAGAAAAGGCAGGAAATATATATGTAGATTTTTTGAACCAGCTGTTGGACAGGCCTGAGTGGGCCATCTCTTCTCCCATCTTCTTAGGCGCTATGAGAAATACAAAGTTCAGTGGTCCATTTTCAGTATATAGTATTTAGCCTTATTTGGCTCCAATTGTAGCCATTTTAATTATAGCACTTCCCTTTGCCTGTCCCAATTTTAAAATTAACTAATTGCCTGCCAGGTACAGTGGCACATGCCTGTAATCCCAGCAGCAGAGGAGACTGAGGCAGGAGGATCACAAGTTCAAAGCCAGCCTCAGCAACAAAGGCCCTAAGCAACTTAGTGAGACCCTGTCTCAAAATAAAAAAGGCTTGGGATGTGGGTCAGTGACTCAGTGTTAAGTACCCCTGGTTTCAGTCCCTGATAGGAAAAAACCTCAAAAAACCAAATAAACAAAAAACTAATCATGTAGATTATAACCTTTGAGCTCATCAAATCAGGGCAAGGGGAAACACTGCTTTAGGGATAAAAGCAGGAGAACTGCCTGCCCAGGCACACTTGCTAGCCAAGTTTAGTAGTGCCGTTCTGGCAGAAGTAAAATTTGGCTTGTTCACCTACTTCCGAGCATGTGCTTGATTTCTTGTGACACCTCCACTTTCTCTTCTTTCTTTTTTTTTTCTTTTCTTTTTTTTTTTTTTTTTGGTACTGGGGATTGAACCCAGGGGCCCTTAGCCACTAAGCCACATCCCCTGCCCTTTTTTATTTTTTATTTTGAGACAGGGTTGGGTCATGTTAAGTTGCTTAGATCCTCACTAAGTTGGTGAGGCTAATTTTGAACTTATAGTCCTCCTGCTCAGCCTCCCAAGCTGCTGGGAGCACCTCAATATTTCTCACAGTGCCTGTGAGGGTGGGAGGCTCACAGCTTTTCAGCTTCCTTGTTCTGCAGGAAGATGAGCTTCCAGTTAAGAGGTGAGGCTCCAAATTCTCTTTCTTTCTTTCTTTCTAGAAGGACAGTAAGAGAGAGAGAGAGAGAGAGAGAGAGAGAGAAAATCAATTTTATTTAATTTTTCATGTGGCTTTTGTTGCTCCAACACTTCATTGTGTACGTGTTGCTGGGGTTCAAACTCATCCACACGCATGCCAGGCAAGCACCATAACCACTGAGTTACCGCTGTAGCCCAAATTCAGTCTATTTCAAATCTCCTCTATACTTACCTAGTTCATAACCTCAATCTTGAGGGAATGGAAGTTTCCACGTCATCTGACAGGCAGTCAGTCCATCGCTGGATCAGTGTGTGGACTTGAACATAAGAAGTTAGATGCTTATTCCTCAAGGAAGCAAATTCTGGAATCTTTAATAGCTCTGCCTAAGGGAAGGACTCTAGTGTTAATCTGTGTAAGAACTCTTTTCATGACCTCCTGTGTTTTTAATTTTTTTTTTTGGTGGATTTTGACAAGTGACTCTACATTATTTCCCCCTCTGTCTCTGAATTTTTTTCTTTGAACAATCTATTGTTCATTTTCCAAGCATCTTGGCTTTCTCCTTGTGGGAGCTCTTTCAGTTCTTTCATCTGAGTGGTCCTATGTTAAGGGGAAGTGGCAGTTTGAATCAGCATCAGAAGACCCTTTTTAGGGAATTTTAAGCAACAGAGGGTTTTTTCACTTTTTATTGCTATATTAAAGTTGTACATAGTGATGGGATTTGTTTTTACATACTGATACATACACACAATATAACAATATAATCTGGTCAATATCCCATCCAAGCACTACCTCCTCCCTCCTCTGGTCTCCTGATCCCTTTCTTCTGCTGATCTCCTTTTGCATTTTTTAAAATTACTGTTCCCATTTTTATTGATTGTGTGGGAATTATTTAGTACCCTAGAAGTGCAAAATGTACTTTTTTCCTCTCCCCCTTTACTCTTTCTTTCTTCTCTTCTGTCCTCCTGTTCTCCTTCCTCTAGCCTACTAGACTTGCTTTAGTTCATCTATTAATTTGTATTTGAGTGATTTTTTATGTAATCATATCCTTCCCTCCTCCTTTCCTTTATTTTACTCTAGCTTCCACACATGAGAGAATACATTCGACTTTTGAGTTTCTGAGTTTGCCTAATTTCATTTAGCTGATATTCTCCATTTCCATCCATTTGCAAGCAAATGCCATGATTTGGTTTTTTCTAGTAGTTGAGCAGAACTTCATTGTACAAATATACCACAATTTCTTAATCCACTCATCATCTAGTGACAGGTATCTGGGTTGGTTCCATAGTTTAGCTACTGTGAATTGTGCTGCTATAAACATTGATGTGGCTGTGTCACTATAGTATGCCAATTTTAGATCTTTAGGGAAAGTCCCCAGGAGTGGGATATCTGGGTCATATGGTTGTTCTATCCATAGTTTTCTTGCGGACTCTCCATATGCTTTCCAGAGTGGTTGCACTAATCTGCAGTGCCACCAGCAATGTACAAATATTCCTTTCTCCCTACAACCTCAGAGCATTTACTGTTGTTCATATGCTTGATCTGTGGCATTAACAATTTTTTCTTTTTTTTAAAATTAGTTCTTAGATGTGCTCATGCATGCCTGTAATCCCAGCAAATCGTGAGGTTGAGGCAGGAGGATTGCAAGTTTGAGGGGCCAGTCTCAACAAGTTACCAAGATCCTGTCTGAAAATGAAAAAATAAAAGAATAAAAAGGGTTGGGGATGTAGATCAGTGGTAAAGCACCTCTGGGTTCATTCCCCAGAACGAAAATGGAAAAAAAAATCATTAACTCAGGCCAGAAAAATATGAATCACTAATAAGAGCCAAGCAATCCAGTCTATGTAACTGAATTGAACAACAAACAAAAACAAAACAACCACCAAAAAACGAAAAACACAATCTCTTTGGTTTCATCATCTTTACCTAAAGAAAAGCAACTTTTCTAAGAAGCAAGCCTGTCAGATCTGCCCTAAAAGAGTTCCTATTTAGCTCATATCCTTCTTACGTAAACCAAGGCTAATCACCACTTGGGAAGAAAATATCCTTAGAATTTAGGTACATTTTATAGAACCATAAAATCTTTAAAAACAAGTTGCAAGAATTAGTGTCTTTCCATCAATTAAGAACATTCTTATAGGGGCTGGAGCGGTGGCTCAATGGTTAAAGTGCTTGCCTGGCATGTGCAAGGACCCAAGTTTGAACCCCAGCACCACATATACAACAAAGTGTCAGAGAAACAAAAACCAGATAAAAAATAAATAAAATTGATTCTTTCTCTCTCTCTAAAATAAAAAAAAGAACATACATATGTACTGAAAAGTACTTTGTAAATTAAGTCACAAAATATTGCAAATAGGTTTAATTGAGTAAAACCCTTTTTAAAATAGCCAGTCTTGGGGCTGGAGCGGTGGCTCGGCAGTTACAGCACTTGCCTGGCATGTGCGAGTATGTGAGTTCAAACCCCAGCACCAAGAACACAATGAAGTGTCTGAAGAATGAAAGTCACATGAAAAACTAAATAAAAATTACTTCTCTCTTTCTCTCTCTCACTCTCTCTCTCCCTGTCCCCTCTTTCTTTAAAAAAAAAAAAAAAGCCAGCCTTACACATATCCTACATTAAAATCTTTAACTTTAATTTGTCTTGAGATGGGAGGATGAACAAAGGAGGACTGCCCCCTATGAATCCCAGAGACATGGTTCACATTATGTAAAAATGTCTACAAACAATATAGAAGGTATTATTACTCAGAGAACTTAGCAACTTAATAAAATACCTTAGCTTCCTGTACAATATGTTAAAACAATAATCATGATTTATAGGACTATATTCATACTGTCAAATTTTTAAAACTTTAGAGCATTTGAATCAAAAAAATAATATCTTTGTAAGAAATAAAAACAAAAAACAAGTGGTTCATTTATGTAGAGGTACAGACCCAAAAAAGAAACTCAAGAACAAAAGATTTGAACAAATCTTAACTCTTATAGGACTTTATTTTCTTTTAAGCAATTACAAGCATAATAAAACCAGTAAAAAAATGTAGGAGATTATCTTGGTAATGCATAAAATCTTTGTTTTTTAAGCAGTTCTTTGTAAACTTTATTAAGAGTAACTCAGTTATTGCCAAAATACTGGATCCTTACTTAAAGATACATTTTAAGATATATATATAAATATACATAAAATATATATAATATATAAAATATATAAAAATATATATAATATATATATGTAAATATATATTAAATACATATAAAAATATATATAATGGTGGTGCATACCTGTAATCCCAGTGCTCAGGAGGCAGAGTCAGGAGGATCATAAATTCAAAGCCAGCCTCAGCAATTTAGCAAGGTCTAAGCTTTTTGAGACCCTGTCTCAAAATAATAGAACAAACTGGGGATGTGGCTCAATGGTTAAGTGCGCCTAGGTTCAATCTCGTGTGTGTGTGTGTGTGTGTGTGTGTGTGTGTATGTATATAGATATTTAAAAAATATATATGTTTATACATATATATAAAACTTTTAAGTTCCTCTACAATTAACATTACTAGACTTTTGACAGACAGCACAAAATTAATTTCACATTTCAATAAGGCAGTGAAGCACCTTGCTGACTAGAATAATAAAACCTTAGACAGTTTGTGCAGTAAATATAAAACCATAAATGGAAATTACTTGCATTGTTCTATAAGCATCACCACATCCTGTATGTCAACATGAAATTTTTCAAGCAAGGCAGGTGTGAAAATAAATTTAAATGAGGCTAATTAGTTTTAAAACATTTAGGTTATTGGATGAAAGTATAGACAGATTTATAGTTAATTTCTAAAACTGCTAGGATTTATGATCAATGAACAACAACAACAACAAATATTCCATCATTTTAGCTTATTATAAAATGTCTTTCTAAAAATCAGAAATAGAAACTATACATAGATTATCAACCCCTAATAATCTGTTATTTCCTTTGGCTTAACTCAGTCCTGAAATAAGGAAAGGACAGTGAATTGTCACATCTATTGAACAATTAACATTTTTACACACTTATTAAAAGAAAACAAAATGCTTTTCTGATCTTAGAACACTAAGATTTTTAGCTCCACATTTTTAAAGATTTTCTTTTAAAATTTGAAATGATTTTAATAATTCATAATGTCTGTCCTGTTTACTCATTTTAATCGTTTTCTTTACATTGTTCAAGGAACTCAAGCATCCTTAACATTTGATATTTTGCTTGCTTTATTTTATTTTTTTTTTTTGCTGAAAAGGTTCTAAGAGGTTGTTGAATATAGAAAGCATCGAACAGTTCATCTCAAGTATCTAGAGGAAATACCCTAATTGACTAGCAGGCCAGAAAAATAAGTTACTAAATTTAGAAGATGTTTTTATTATGTATAAGTTTAAATTACTTGTTACAGATTTAGTTTAGTAAATTCATGTGAATCAAAAGGCATTTGGGCTAATTTTCTGTGTGCCAATTTAGTACTTGCAAACAGATAGCACATGAATATGTAAACATATGGTGAATACAAGAAAAATTTTAAAACTTAGATTTAATATTTGCTAGTTATAAAAGCCAGACTTTTGACCTGATATTGAAAGTGGTTGGTTAAATTTTAAATGTAGTTTTCAAAGTTGAGGCAAGGTTGAAAATTTACATCTTAAAGTCTAAGCCAAGGCCTGAATAGTGAGTTCCTTTTCCAGAGACAGACAACAAACAAAGAAACAAAAACTCCAAACAAAAAAATTAGAGAAAATTAAAATCCTTACAGAAAAAACCGAAATACACAATTTAAGCATGCATAATAATAATTAAAAAAAGAAGTTAATTCACAAGAGGTGATGGATTTGGGGAACTTATGAGGTCAAATAAAACAATCACAGATGAATTTAGTCCATTTTGTTTTGGTAGAGTCCCATCTGAAGACTGAAGCCAGGACTATGGTGGGGAGATAGAGCTGTGTTGCAGCCATCAGAATTTGCCTAATAAGCCAGTTGTCAAGTTAACAAATATGATACAGTTGTAGTAAATCAATGTGCACTTTTAATAACACAGGCCCTGATACAATCTTCTGAAACAAATCCAACGAATGAGTGACCAGCCAAACCCATATAATTGTGGGAAAATTTTTATCCTACTGACTGGTACCCAAGAGCAAAGGTTTAGTGCAGTTCATTCATGTTCCCAGCAGCTAAAGTCCCAAATGGGTCACTTGAGCCCAACCCAGAGGAAACCAATGGCAGATAGCTAGAACTACAAAATGCCCCAGAGTCCAGAAGCTCCTTCTGTGGAGATAAAATCATCAGTGTGCACCCAGATGGGACTACCCACAATGGTAGTCCAGATGGTACTTTGTGGCACAGATACTACCCAAGGAGGAAAGAGTATAGGCCATAATACTCACTGCTCCAGGAATATTGGGAGTCAAATTGGTAGACAAACAGTTTTATCCAAAGTCAGTTTTGAAGGAAAATGGAAAAACTTCTTTATTTCAAAAGTTCTTACCCACAAGGAGCCAGGACTGGTGGCACAGGCCTGTAATCTTTGGGACTTGCAAGAATGAGGCAGGAGGATGGTAAATTTGAGGCCAGCCTCAGTTACAGCAAGACTCTGTCTTAGGAAGGACTGGGATATAGCTCAGTGGTAAAGTGCCTCTCTCTGGGTTCAAACCGAACTCCACCCCATTCCCCCAAAATCAAGCTCTGGGAGAGGAGAAGCTTTAAAAAGTGGAAGTGGTGCATTAGGACACTCCAGGTTCTGCCTGCTTCAGAGTCAATGAGCCTGAAGGAGTTTCACAAGCTCCAAGTCACCTCCTCAGCCTCCTCATTATATCATCATTATATCAAAAGGAATTAGGAATTCTTAGGGCCAGCATCTCTATCTCCCTTTTATATAAATATAGTATCTTTTTAACTAAGGTGAAGAAAAGGTATTAGAGGGCTTTTGTTAGAACTTAGAATATGAAAAGTTGGGATGTTAGAGATGGAGGAATGGATAGGGAGGGGGTCATCTGCACTCTCAGCATGAGGAAGCCATTCTCATTTTCAGATTGCATGAGGTGGCAAATTCAGTCTGTTTCACAGGAAAATATAATTGTGGATTACACTAGAGAAGTAACCATAGAGGTTAACAAAAGGTTGGGCTTGGGGTACCTTATAAAAATAGTTTATAGTTGATGAATAGTTGATGAATTGGTTATTCAATACTGAGCCAGGGCAAAAAGGTAGACAGATATGCAAATCAGCTTGACATCCCCTCTGCTAACAAAAGGTATTCCCTTGGACACAGATGTCCCTTCTGCTTGCAGGTACAAAGACTAGTTCAAACCAGAACTTCCAGTGCCCATGCTCTAAGTTATTGGGAAAGGAAGATAATAGTTTTTTTTTTGTTGTTGTTGTTTTGAGAGAGAGAGGGACAGTGAGAGAGAGAGAGAAAGAATCAATTTTATTTAGTTTTTCATGTGGCTTTTGTTGCTCTGACACTTTGTTGTGTACATGGTGCTGGGGTTCGAACCCACGTCCTCTCGAATGCCAGGCAATTACTGTAACCACTGAGCCACCGCTCCAGCCTGGAAGACAATAGTTAATGAAAGGGGAAAATCTTAAGAGACTATAAAAAGGGGAAGTCAGATACTCTCTACAAGTCTTTGGTTCTGAGACTCACTCCCTTTTCCTGGAAAAGTCTTTTTTATTCTTTCTTAAATAAAATATATTTGCTCTGTTTGCCTCAGCATCCCTTGCTTATCTTTGACTCTGAGGGACAAGAACCTAACTTCCGCTGGACCAGCATCATATAGGGGCACATCCTGCATCACCCTGCACCTTGCATCTTTCTATCTCTTTCTTTCTTAATGGAAAAAACTCTCCATAAACACTGGACACCTGTCAGCCAGTTAGGAGCAACTAGCACAGACTGGGGATCTTAAGGCTCAAGTGACAGTGTTGCTGGGCCGGTGCAGCTATCTGCCTTCACCTACGCATTGGGAATGTCTGTCAATCCTAACTTGTTTTAGTTTCCTTTCTGTGGGAGAAAGTTGGTGCATGGCATATGGGAAGGCTTAAGACAACTGAAGGAGGCTGGCTGGGGCAATGCCTCAGTAGTGAATGGACATCTGAAGTCTGAACCTGACAGCCCCTCAGGGATACCAACATAGACCATTATTTATCTCTCTGCTTCTGACTAACTTGGTCCAGTGGTGGAGGGCATCCTCACCCAATGAACCTCTGATCCTGAGATAAAGTCTCAGTCTGATCTAAGGTCTTTGGGAAAGAGGTGACCAATTAATACCTAGAGGATGAGCCAAGCAGTCTCTCCCTCTTCAGAAATGGATCCCATGTTTTAAACAGAGATCCATTGTGAGAGAATACCAAGATAGAGCTCCCCTAGTTTTAAAATCAGACTGCTTTTTCTAGACTCTCAGAAGACACCTTTTCCTCTCATCTGGCAGAAGAAAATCAAGAAGTTCTATCTCAATTAGAGTAGACCACTTCTCATCTTTACTAGCTCAGGAAGCCAAATTTTTGGTTTATTTTCTCTAGTGGAGATATCACCCAGAGTATTAACAGACTTGCATCCCACTTCAAGTTGAGGAACATAATATGAAATCATGGTCCTGTGAGTATGAGAACTCAAAAGGACAAATTTTCAAGGCACAACTAATTGGCAAATGGCCTCCCTTAGATTAAATAGCTATCAAGAAATGAATATCCTCCATTCTGAGTGAGGTCTAATTCTGCCTTCTGGAGGTTCTCTTGACCCACAGTGATTCAGATGTAAGCTCCTTGTTCCACCTTTTATCTTTAATAACAGGTCCTTCACAGTCTCCTGGAACCCTGCATAAGTGAGGGACAGTCTTTATAGACCAAGCTCCAGAGAAGAGGAACACATTCTTCCACTATAGGCTGCTTTTCTATTGTGGAACAATATATTTGGAAGTTTTATAGTGGTCAGGGGATGCCAGTAATAGCCACTAAGTCAGGGCCCCCCTGGGTCTTTGGGATGTGGCAAACAAAGACCTGAGCATCCCAGTTGGTAAGGCAGCGATAAATCTGAGGAGATATGCATGTGAAAGGTGTGATTGGTGAGCCTCAGAAACTCAACAAGGAGACATCCCTACATCTAGGTGGGAGCTTCATTCACACAAGTTATGCCAGGTGCCTCACTAACCTGAATACTGAAAAATTGGGACAAATTTAACCCACAAATGCTCAAGGAAAACCACCCGATTTTCTTCTGCTGCCAGGTCTGGCCTCAATACAAACTTTCTGATGGAGAATTTGGGTTGCCAGAATAAAAATATAAGCATTAATATCATTTTGAAGCTTAGTTTGTTTTGCAAAAGGGAAGGAAATACCTGTTAATTTTTTGTATCCAAACCTGACCTGATTACCAACTGAGAGAATAAAAAATAGGGGCTCTGGAGGAAAACATAAACTATAACATCATACGTTTATAAAAGGGAGAAAGAAAGAAAGAAAATGATAAAGAAAGCAGGGGAGGCTTTATGCATGGGTATTGGCCTCGTGTGCTGAAATGACAGCTTTTCCAATTCTCTAGATGTCTGATAGCCATTTTAATTGCATGCTACAAGAGCAAGTGCCTAAGTTTGAGACCAGAAAAAGGGAAAAAAGGTGTCACTGTTAAATCCAAATGGCTGAAAAACCTAAAAGACTGTTTATGCTGAGATTCTGCTTACTCATGCTAGATAACAGGAGGGGATCTGTTATGGTTCCATTGTGAGGTGTCCCCCAAAAGCTCATGTGTAACAACTGAGGAAGGCTGTGGTGAAATGATTGGGTTGTGGAAGCTTTGACCCATAAGGGGATAAGTAGGCTTCTAGGGTGTGGCTGATGGAGGTGCGCCACGGGGTGGGGGTGGGGTGCCTTTGGAGTATATGTTCTCTATCTAGCATGGAATTTCCCTCTCTTCTGTACTTACCAAAGTGATGCCTTGAGCTCCTGGCTCCCTGGAGTCATGCCTGCTGCATGACTAGGTACAGACTTACCTAGTGCCCCAAAGAAAGGATCGGCCTTCTCTGGGCATAGACCTCTCTCTGACATCATGAGCCTCTATACAAACCTCTTCCTCCTAAAATTGTTTTCTTTTTCCAGTCTTTAGTCACAGCAACAGAAAAGCTGATTGAAACAGGATCTGTCAGCATTCTGCCTTTGGACAATGCAGGCCTTGGCCCAAGCAGCAGGGGTCCTTAAAGCAGCCTGATCCTCCTCTCTCCAGTTGAGGATAAGGAAGAAAAATGGAAAGATCCCATAGGTAAGTCTTTACTTTGAGAATTTTTTCCTGAAGATTTTGTGGGCTCCCACATTCTTTAACTATCTGGACTGATTCTAATCTGATCTAAAAGTGCACTCTGGTCTGATATAGATTGTTTCACATGCTCCTTTACTAGAACAATTATGGCCATGCCATTTTTTTATCTTTTGTATTTTTCGAGCTCATGATTTTTTGTGGTAAATTCACATTTGATTTGTGTGTACCTAATTTAGTATTTTCTCTGGTTTTGTTTTATCTAACTATAGAAGTTCTTTTTTCCCTTTATCTGTTCTCCCTGCTATCTTTATTCAAAGGTAAATTATTCAAAGAAAGGCTCTAAGATCTTTGTTTCCAGTTGGTTTTTATGTATATTTATGCAACATCTGTGTATTGTTTGTGTGTCTGTTTATTCTGTCTGTATCACTTATCACTTACATGCTACCAAAACTGGCAAATAGATAAATGAGCACTCATACATTAAAGATTTCTAAAAAAGAGAAAAAATGGATCCAAATCCTTTTTAGTTCATATGACTTAAGCATTTAGAAAGAGATTCAATTTAAATTGGTTAAACATAAGAGTAAAGATGTGTTTAAGATTACTAGCCCACATGTTTTCCTACGTAGTCAATTAATAAAATGTTGATTTTGATAAACGTTTGAAGTTTAATGCTAATTACTTCAAGGATTTTTCTTCAGCAGGGGAAAGATTGCTTATATTGTTTAACTATAATTTCTGATATCTTGAGTTTCATAGTTAACGTAAAGTTAACTTAAAAATAAGTAAATTAGATTTAACATTAATGGGATTAATTTTCATAAACATTTGTTAAAGGAGACATCTGATTAATTTGCAAAGTTAAAATGCTAAAACATCAACTACTAAATATAAATTCAAGTACTTTTGACTTCTTAAATTCTATAAGGTTACACACATTTTGGGTTAGTAAGTGTGCTTTTATAGATTGTAAACTAAAAAAATAATTTAAGATTGCTTTGTTTCTGGATCTTCATTAAAAGCAAGGTTATTAAGAGTTAAAATTCTAACTGGTGTAATTCAATACACAAAGAGTAAAATAGAGTTCAGCAGTGTCTCAATTAAAAGTACTATAAATAACATTGATCTTATTAAAAAGAATAATTGGAAAAAATATCAGAAATTTTATAAGGATCGTTTCAGAATGTAGATAGAAGAAGGGGTTAGCAAGAAGGAAAGAGATATAAGAAAGTTATATGTATGGAAATATACTTTGGTGTGGGTATTTGAATGAAAATATGGCTGGATGAGAAAATATCAGTTATGGTAAAATAAATAAGCTATAGAGTGTCTAAGTAAGTTGCAGAAGGTTTGTGAAAGGCAGATCTCAGATATCTGTGTGTGATTGCCTATAATTAACACAATCGGTTAAAGTTATTTAAAGTTTTTCCCTCATGTCAAATATTAATGTACTGCTATAAAATGAAAATCTAATTCTCTATGTGTTAAAGTAACAAGAGTTTATTAAAACATTGATCTGTTCTTATCAAGATAATTCCAGGTGTTAGATTTTATTACTTAGGTAAAGTAGATCTTAAAGTAATTGAAATTTATACCTGTTTTAAAGTCTTTTAAATGATTACTTCATAACTAATTAAACAACTGCTGTTTTAGGTGATTGCAATATAGTTGACACCTTAATGTGTGTAACTAGAAATAAGTTAAGAACTAAATATTTATCTGAGCCTTATTTAAGCATTATATAAGTAACTAATTTGTTCTCTTTTATTCATTGTATCTGATATAAAGGGGCCACACTGCCATTTCAAAACCTGGCTTATATTTGCTTGCTTTAACTACATAAACATTTCATTGTTATATTAATAAGATGTATTTATACATCAGATAATGTCTATTTGTGATTATCAACATTGTTTCCTAAACTTAAAAAATTTAAAGCTATCATTTGATTTTTATTAGTATTGCTAACCTATGCAGACCTATCTTTATAGTTATCTCATTCCATGAATTATAAATTTTTCTTGTTTTAAAGAGCAGGGGTGAGGAGATGGAATAAATTTTATTAATTTTTTCATCTGGTCTTTGTTTCTCCAACACTTTGTTGTAGATATGATGCTGGGGTTTAAACCTGGGTCCTTGTGTATGCCAGGTAATCTCTCCAATCACTGAGGAAACACTCCAGCCCCCTAAATTTTCCTTTAAAATTTAAACTTAGTTAATATAAGGACATCTATGTCATCAACACTCTCTTTTATTGTGTATTAGATATATTCATGTCTTCTAGGTATACAAGTCTCTTCAAATGTAAAGCTTAGGGAAGCACTTTACCAAGCTAGTGTTTCCAAATGAAGGTCATCTTTAACAATAGTCTCTTTCAAATTTACATAAAAACAACAAATTTAAGTGAGTATTTATTTGTGTAATCTAATATTTTATAATTGGATAAGAATAACCTGTCATCAATAAGTAATATATAAAATTATAAAAACCTTTTGCTACTTTTTCCACAAAGAAAAAGTTAGGAGCTCCTTTAACTTTTGTTTGATTCATTGTAAAGGTTTAGGATTATAAAAATTGTGTTTCTTGATTTATTGTGCAAGCAAAATATGTTTTTGTTCTTTTTAATTCTATTTCGTATTTTTCTTGTAAAACTTTATAGTTGTTATCTGATTACTTTGTAGAAGTATAACTTCTAATGTAACAACCTGAATTGATTTGAGATAATAAGCCATCACAGAATGTAAGGCAGACTTCTGGTACTAATACTGATCCCAACTAAATAAAATGTGTACATAACTGTAAAATTATAGACATTAAAGTTAAAGCCCAGTGCTCCTACTACATGACTGCTGAAATTGGCCTGCTGGATGTTTAATACCAAAATCAAGAGACCAAAGTTAAGAGAGTAAAAGGTCAAGTAAAAAACATATATTTTGGAAATTGACCTTTAAGGTTAGGTAGGACTCAGGGAATAATAGGGCACCTCTAAGGGCTTTAGAACTCTGTGTTGCATAACATCACAATCAGGGAGATTAAAGAGAGCCTAGAAAACAAATGCAACCAGGGCACATACTGCAGAAAGGAGGGTCATTGGAGAGGGAGATGTCCCTGATGCTTCCCAGAGAAGACACATATAGTCAGCAAGACCCTGACCCATCCTGGAAGATGGCACTGAGAGAGGAAGCTAGAGGAGCTAAGAGACTTCTCACAAGTTCGCAAGAGTTATCCCCCAAGAAATCGTGACTGACTCTAATAATAGATTGCAACAAGGTCAATTTTGACCAACTTGGTCTTAAACACCTAATGGGAGAGTTATAACCAAAGCACAGTCACACATGCGCATTAAAAAAAAAAAAAGATCGCTGTCTAGCCCCAATATTTGTCTCCATATCATAACTGTAGCTCAAGGGGACACCTGTAACTTTGTAAAATTAAATGTTTTTTAAATTGCAACTGTCTATGCAGTATGTCCATTTTAGTCCAGAAGCCAAACAGAGAGTCACACCTACTTCAAGACATTAAGGTCATTAATGAAACAGTCATTCCCCTTTACCCTGTGGCACCTACATCTTATACTCTCCTTTGAGATCACAGCTGCTGCTGCTTAGTTTATTGTATTAGATATTTTTTTTCTGCATACCCCTAGACTCTCAATCATAATACTGGTTTGCCTTTGGGGAGACAAATAGTGGATCTCAATTAACGTGGTCCCCTCCTCTCTTAGGCTCAATGTTGATTTTTCATTCTGACATTAAAATTTTAATATCTTAGTTTGGCTGATTCGTTCCAATTAAAATCTGTTTAACTGCAGATTGTAATGAAGATGGAGCCACCCATAAGCCCTCCAGATAGCCTTTAGCATGGACCTCTTAATCTACCCAAATGTTCTTAAAGGGAATCTCAAACTGTTTGCCCTATATCACTCCCTCTCAGTTAAGACTGGTTATTGTCCAATTATCCCTTTTACAGCAATAAAAGTTTTCTTAATTAGAGGCAGGAATGAGCCAGGGGGAAAAAAGTCAGGCAGTCAGTTCAGATAGAATGAGGGTTGATAAGGAGAATTCAGCTCCCTAAAGGGAGTTGTTTATTTAAGGGCACAAAGAGCTCCCACTGTTCCAGGTAGACAGATATTCATATCACCTTGACATCCTCTCTGCTAACAAAAGGTACTGTATTCCTTCTGCTAACAAAAGGTATTCCCCTAGACACAGATGTCCCTTCTGTTTGCAGGCACAGATCAAAGACTAGTTCAAACCAGAGCTTCCAGCATTCATGCTCCTAGGTATTGGAGAAGGAAGATAATAACTAATGAAAGGGGAAAATCTTAAGAGACTATAGAAAGGGGGAGTCAGACACCCTCTTTGAGTCCTTGGCATGGAGACTCCCTTCTCCAGGGGGAAGTTTTTTCTATTCTTTCTTAAATAAAATCTGTCTGCTCTGCTTGCCTCAGTGTCCCTGGATTACATACATTTTTGACTCTGGGGGACAAGAACTGGACTTCCACCAAACCGGCATCAAAATGATAGGAAGTGAGGCATTAAAGCCAGCATTTTTCATGTAAAATTAGCTACAGAAACTCAAAGGATAAAATTTGATATTTACTAAGGGAAGCATGGGGGAGCAAGTGTGGAAGGAATTGTATAAAATGGAAATCAAGAGTTTGGTTTTGGACACATTAAGTTTAAAGATGACTATTCAATGTCCAAGTACAGATAGATGTCAGAGACAACTAGCTATGAGTCTAGAGCTCTGGTGAAAGATTGAATAGATAATTAATTGACTGTAGTGTAAACGTCTGTTTTGGAACTTGTGGCACCTTGAAAAATCACAAGTTCCCTAAAATAGTTGCCTAGAACACTTATTTAGTTGGTACCAAAGGTTGAACCCAGGGGTTCTTAACCACTAAGCCACATCCCCAGCCCTTTTCTTTATTTTTTATTTTGAGACAGAATCTCACCAAGCTTTTTAGAGCTTTGCTAAGTTACTGAGGGTGGCTTTGAACTTGGAATCCTCTGGCCTCAGCCTCCTGAGCTGCTAAGATTATAGGCATATAACACAGAACCAGCATTTAAACAGACTGAATTTGGGGGCCAATACTGCCAATCAGGAATATATTCCTCCTCCTGAGAAAGAAGGTGGGAGGCTGCAACAGGCACCCAAGAAGATGGGAGTGGAGATGCTCCTCAGGCCTGGGTAACTGCAAGCTAAGTAAGTCTGCATATGTGTGTTTCCTGCCTTTTGTCACCTCCTTGCCCTTTCTCCTTTAAAATTCTCTTGGTGATTTCTGAGATGGGACTTTTGAAACAATTAAATTTCTTCCATCTTCCTTCAAGTAAGCTTTAAATAAAACTAATTTTCCTACTGGCTTGTCTCCAGATACTTATGGAACAGCAAGTTTTATGGACTAGTTAGTCCCTGGATAGGATCTTGTGCCACCCATTAATGATAGGATGAGGTTATCCCAGTGCCTGCTTCAACCTGAATTAATGTCTTAACTAACTTCTGTCTCCAAATCAAATTTCTTTCTTTCTACTACTTCTTCTTCTTCTTCTTCTTCTTCTTCTTCTTCTTCTTCTTCTTCTTCTTCTTCTTCTTCTTCTTCTTCTTCTTCT